>CAUZXS010004112.1:0-7500 GCA_963585895.1 Sepioteuthis lessoniana
CCTAGAATTATACTCAGCCATAATTCAAATATCATCTGACTGCCTGACAAGGACTGAAATGGTTGAAATACATTTAGTGTAGGTATATGAAATGATAAAAAAAGATTAAATCATTTGTGGACTTAATCATTTTTATATATATATAAAAGTGTCAATGTAAAAAAGAAAAAAATTAACTGTAATAAAAGATTATTTATATATACACAACATAGCTTAAAGGATTAAGTGGATTTCCTAATTTTTGTTTTATTACAAATAACTAAAGTATCTTTAAGCTGTTATAATTTCTTAGATGTAGTATTATCATTATTAATTTTTTGGCTTGTTTATCTTTTATTCCTTTTTTTTTTATGCCTTGTTACGGAGACATATTGCTTTATATTCAAAGATTATTAAGCAGGCAGCATGGACTGAAAATAAAGAGATAGCTTCCTATAAGGTTTGAACTTATATCCCACATCCTTGGGAGCTGATCTGACATGGATGACATCTTTATTAATTTGACCAATCAACAGATAAACATATTTTAGTCCTAGGTAGATTTTCCATTATCCATTTTTCTTTTATTACTCTCAAAGTAATTAAAAAAATCAACCAAAATAAAATGAAAGATATCTTATTTTGGTTGCTTTTTATCACCATTAAAATGAAAAATTGATGTGTGTGTGTGTAAGTGTGTATAAAGCAAAAAAATTAACTAGTGAAAACTGATGAGTCTATTTAAGGTAGTGTGTATATATATAGGATATCTCAATATACATGGGACTTACGTGACGGCTAATAACTCTACTAATAATTATGTTGTGTTCTTTTTGGTTTCAGATTTGAAAATAGTATACTATAACAACTATTAATCCTTGATCACAATGCCTTGGACAAGAGAAGAAAAATATTTTGAGTCACTAATTTGGAGACAAAAAAATCATTCAAAACTGTCTCAAAATGGATGCAACCCATTAATATGATAATGATTCATTACTGAGACAATAAACTCAAAAAAGATTGCATGTCCCAAAAGTTGATATAATAACAATTAGAAAAACATTGGTTTGATGTTTCCAGCTCAAAGGATGCATTTTTTTACAGGAGATATTCCAAATGACCACCATTATAATGTCAATGGGTTGCATCTATTTTGAGATACCCTGTGTGTAAAACTTGGTGTCAATAATAATGGCTAGCAGTTTCTATGAAAATTGCACAATTTTTATTTTGATACATAAATTTGCAAATAAAAACAACAAAGCAAACTTTATTAAATTACAAAAAAAAAATGTATCCTTAGAATTATATATTTATATCAATTTTTCTGTAATTTTTTTTTAATAGATTATCATTATAATTACTCATTACTTTGCTTCCTTGCAAACAAAAAATAAATAAGGGTGATTTGACCAGTTTAAATCAAATGTTAAGTTTATTTTTATCTGTTAATGAATAAAAATCAAATTTTTAAAAATTTGTTGGTTTTTGGAAGATTTAAAAAAAATTATTTCCTTGTATATTATGTCAATTCTTTTATTTAAAAATAAATTTCCAAAATAAGTTTTGTTCATTTTTCTCATTTCCCTCAGTCTCTTCTGTTTTTTTCTCCCTCTCCTTTTCTTCTCCATCCTTTCTATTGAAGCAGATGATAAGTGTCTGACATAGAGTGTTAGCTCTTTTCTCTCTTCTTCTTTAAAATCAAAACAAAATTGTCCATTATTTATCTGAGGTGATGACAGAGCAAAACATTTGAGCACATGCATTAATATTTTATCAAATTAATATTATAGATAATAATAACAGCTAAAATCTGTAATTTTTCAGTTAAAAAGAAAGATTTTATTTGATTTTGTCAAAATATATCCAAAATCTTCAGTATTTATGAAAGGAATTAGTTAGCTATAGCTCCAAACATATGCAAATCATATATTATAGTGATACATAGATAAAAATAGTTGAAATGAAATTATTCTCATAAGGAAATCCTAGATTATACAAATGAATCAATAACAACTAATTTACACGAAATTTCCATAAATCATTCAAAAGCTAATGTCCCAAAAGGATCATAAAATAGATGAATCCATGTCAAAAATGCGACCTGAAAATAGTAACAAATTAAATATATGTTAAACATTAAAGATTATTTAAAAGAGAGAAAAAAAATAGACCCCTCTCATCTTTGAAGAAAAGTAAAGGAGAAAAAAAAATAATGAAAAGATTTGTGTTTCCTAGATGAGAAATTTCAAGCTTCACTTCCAATTACTGATCTAAAATGATATTATTTACCTCAAGGGGGTAATCAAATTTTTCATTGCAAAACCTGTTTATAAACTAAATCTCAAAATTCTTTAAGAGGAATATCATTGAGAAACAAGATATTCTTAAAGTAAATTATTATCATCCTTTCCATTTCATACCAACTTTTTTTTCAACAAGACCAGTTTGAGTCATCTAAATATTCTTTATGCATGAAGCAAGATGGAACTTTAGTCTACATAACTTTAAAATTTTGGATCTTATGTGATATGCTCCCCAAAAGTGCCTCTTGTATGATATACCCTGGTTCTAAGATATAGAAAAAAAAACAAAAAACAACTTTATTACTACAAAAACTTTAATAAGAGTTGTTTTTAGAAGCATCAGTGAATAAAAAATTCTCTTATTAACACCATTGTGCCATATACCCTAACAATGCCAATAGTGTATTGTAGTACTGAACTTGTGAAACTAATAAATTTTTCATTTGCAAGGTTTATGACCAAAAGTACATTCCAGCCATAAATTTTTTTGCTAAATGCACTGCATTAAAAGAATTAAAAAGGATCAATGATAAAAGGTTAAGATTTTCAAAAGCTATCATTCCTTGATTAAGACATACTTCAGAAATATGAGTGCTTATCAGAACAAAGAGCAGATAGGCCTGGTTTGTCTTTAAAAAAAAGAAGACTCCTCACTGGAGTTGTAGATAATAAGAGTCAGTTGGAGCAGGCAGCTGACAAATCCATCTAGTGGCCACAAGAGATGCTGGGGAAAAGTCTTAAATGGTGGGTTCTAGAATAATTTATTAGCAGTACTGTTGTTGATCAGTTTTCCCCAAGGCGGAGCTAACATTACATAGCTTCTGGTTTTATGCTGTTTGTTCCACAAAGTTTATACAGCATGAATACAAATTCAATGATTTGATAAGAAAAGGAAGACAAATATGCCACATTTTATTTGTTCACCAAAATTAAATTTGGAAAAAATGTAAACAAAGAAATGATAGTACATGAAAATAAGTATTTGTTAAAAATAAATAAGAATATAGAATATGAGATTTAATATAAAATTTTTTTAATACTTTTCAATAAAAAATAAATAAACATAGTTTTATTATAGTTTTAGGTAGAGCATATATAAGTTCTAAAAAAACAACAAACAAACAAAAAAATGACCTTTTTTGATCAAATATCATCAGAGAACTCCGGGACAAAATCAAGCAGTCATAAGGAATATGTTAAGGTAATTGACAACTAAGAAAAGAAAGAAAGGAAAACATTTACCTGAAAAGGTTGGTAATACATACATCATAAGTTCTAGAACCCCCCACCCAAAAAAAACCCTTTTTTTTTCGATCATGCCTCATCAGCGAACCACATGACAGAAGCAAGCAATAACAAGGAATAGATTAATATTAATATATTCATCACTAAGGAAAATAAAAAAAACTAAAAGGGAGAAAAAAAAAAAAATTAAAACACTAAAAAGTGGGTAAACTTATGTTCAGGGATGTCAACCAATTTTATATCAAATAATTAATTTTATATAACCAAGATGGTAGTTAAAGACAAAAGAAGAAAGGAAGGAATGTCCTTTGAAATCAAAGTATTCACTTTATTAACCTTGATTGCTTTTTTTACTTTAAAATGTTCAACTCATACATATGGTAAAACATATGTATTCATTATATATAAATGGAAAAACACACACACACACACACACACACACACACGTTTCCATGGCATAGTGACTAATGTACTGAACTGTGACAGTATAGTGAGCAAGTTCAAACTCCACTCTTATCACTATGTTCACTTAGATTAATACTTTTGAGGAAAGGAATGCATTTCCTTATCTTCCTACAGCTATTTATTAAATAATACAATACACACACACATATATATATATATATATATAACTTGGAGAGTGCTCAATATCTGGGATAGAGCTATAATAATAATAATAATAATAATAATAAGTAAATATTTATTAGTTTTTACATATATTTAATAGCATGGAAGCTTTTCTACAACCTCAGGTTTCATGACATTTTATAGATGTTTATAAATTGTCATGAAACCTGAGGTCACAGACAAGCTTCTATGCTTTTATATATATATATATATATATATATATATATATATATATATATATATGTGTGTGTGTGTGTGTGTATTTGTTTACAAAACAAGAAATCTAGAAATAGATAAATATAATAAATTTTTTTCGTTTACTCAAGAAAAAAAGAATTAATGCTGCTAAGAATTTCCATCTTAATCTTTTTATAAATCTTTTGATATGTATTATTTCTCTTTAGTAAACTTTCAATTTAGAAAAGAGTTTGATTGAAAAAATAATGTTACCCATATAATTATGCATCCACATTAAACTAAAGTTTTTAAAAAAAGAACACATTGTAAAAATTAGAATATATCTTATTACGCCCATTTGTAAGCACTCTTTTAGCCTATTGATTATGGTTCAGTTGTAAATCACACCAGTTCTAGGTCATTAATTTTATATAATTCTATTTATTTCAACATGACACATTCAGGTGAATAGACCAACAAATTTAATGACAACAGCTTTTGCATTTATATGAGGGTGGGCTGAAAAGTTCAAATGATGACATTATATATGCTGTTGATAACTTTCTTTTACCAATGAGACCCAAGGACTGAAACACTGATGGAAGAAGTGAGTGACCCAAGAGGAGGACTATCTAAAAAATAAGTGTCATGTGAGAGTGTCTTGGTCAACATATGAACTTTTTAGCCGACCCTTGTATAGACAAACACTTATCTGTGTATGCCCACACACATAATATAACCTATATATTGCTCTACATATTATATGTACATCTATCCTGTAGGTAAGGAAACAACTTTTAAAATAGAATTAGTCAACAGAATTATTTCTGATCAGAAATGCTGATGCTATATTAGTTTCCACAGAAATGATAGATCAATTCTTATAAGTTATTTAATGCCAAATCCTAGTTTATATATATATATATATATGTGCCAAGCAGGCAGAGTGTTTACCAATGGCCTGGGAGACCAGGGTTCAATCCTAGGTCGAGTTATACCAAAGACTCAAAAAAATCATATTTGATACCTTCTTGCTTAATACTCAGCATTATAAGATATGTATCACGGTTAAAGTGGAGCAATCCAGGAAAAGGAGTAGTGCCCTCCCCTAAACCTTGGTGTAGTAGCTATTGAAAAAGGGAGCCTTTGAGTCGCCCTCAACTACGGTCACCACCTTTACTTGACTTATATATATATTATATATATATACACGCGCACATGATTTTTAAACATATTTTGTAAGTAATATTTTTAAACAAACCAAATTTCATTTGTTTGCACACAAATTGTTTCAAGTATTGCTGTTTATTATTTGCATTCAGTGGAATTGTTTCTAGTATTGCTATCTAGATGCAATAGTAAGATTGCACACAGATGGTTTCAAGCATAAATAGTTCCAATTGACCATAGATGGAACCTTGACAGGTACTACCAGTATATATATATATATATATATATAAAAAAAAAAGAGTGGACCAGGGAGTAATATCATTGAAAGAGTATTCCACATTTTCCAAAGTTCTTGGACTAAAGCCTCACAAGTGGATTCAGTTTAGTGGCATATCTTTTGAGATCCCGTCAGTGTATTTTACAGCCCAGTTAACATTTTTATATTTTCATGAAAAGTAAGATGAATCCATAGAAATATGAACAAAAAATTATAAAGGAAATAAATGCCATATGAGACCAAAGATAAAAAAAGATTAAAAAATGAGTACATTTACTAATTCAATTACATCTGTTTTAGATAAATTCCAATTTTTGGCTGATTCAAAAAGAAATGGTCAATTTTAAAACAAAACAAAGACAAAGAATTAACTAATTATATGAGATGTGTTTTTTTTTTTTTTTTTTTTTTTTTTTTTTAACTCAAATGAATTGAAGGTAGTTGTTAATCTGAAAAAGATAAAGAAAAAAAAAACAAGAAACAAAACAAAAAACATTGCACTCCAAAATTGTTGAATAAAAAATACAGAAAGAATGATTTAATACATGTGACCTATTTTCATTAAGTGTATATTAATTAATGAATGAAGAAAAAAAAATGATCAAAACTGATAGAAAATAAAATGAGACAAAGATCTTATAAAATTTTCCTCATAAATTTCAAATATATAATTAAGTTTAATCTCACCCAGTAATCATGATGACATACCAATCACTTGATTGCCAGTGCAGTTGCAAATGCAAGTGACAGATCTAAAGAAATTCATTCATTCAATTACATCTTTGATCTGTTTCATAAAAATAACACAAAATGAAAGAATAAATAGCCCTGCAGAAAATTCCAAGGAAATAATTTATCTTCAATTTTAATAAAATGTTTTTAACCCTTTTAATACTTAGTAATTTGTCTTTCAGCAAAAATCAAGTGAAGATGATAATTAAAAAAACAAAACATGATTATTCAATAGATTTAAATTAGCAAATGATATTAAAAGGTTTATCTATGCAAAAGAAATAGGCAAAATATAATGCCAGATTAAATAGAAAATATTTCTGCATTTAATATAAAATACATTTTGCTTATTGGTTGATCTAACATTTATAGTGTCTAAAAAAATATTTTATTTAAACTGGCGTTAGGCAAAACTTATTACGTATCAGTTGGAGAAGTACTTTGCATAACAGTTCTCAGTGTGTGAAATAGAATTGGAAACCTGAGTTCAAACCCTGGATGAGGCTGTTTGCAATTTGCTTTGTACTAATGCTCTTGGAAAAGAGCATGAAACAATCTCCCTACCCACCCAGCTGTAGATAAAAAATAAGGCAGACTGGGTTCTTTGGCCTTGACTAGGCAGCCAATCTAAGAGAAAGAAAACTGAATTCAGACAAGCTTTTCTATGCTTAAAAATTGACCTTGTGTCACATCCAGCCAATGCCAGAGGGGTTAGGTACTCATGTACTCATTAGTCTGATCCAAGGATATGAAATCAGTGATACAAAAATCAACTAACATGTTAACCTGGTAATACCAAGGAGAAGACAACTTAAACTTTTGGATTTTGTAAAATCTGCATTTGATTTAGTAATTAATAAAATGTAGAATTAAACTAATTGAAATATAAAGCCTATATCTATCTATCTATCTATCTATCTAAGAAACCACTCAATAACTATTAATCAAAAACATACAAAATTAAAAAAATACAAAAAAGTATGG
>CAUZXS010004113.1:0-193689 GCA_963585895.1 Sepioteuthis lessoniana
GCCCCGTACAATCTTGCCCAAGGGTGACAATATTCTATTTTTTTGACCCAGGAAAGTTGCTGTCTTTGACACGGTATTATTCTCTGGAAAGATAACCAGACTAAGTTTTTGAACCAGTGATTCACATATGACGTTCTCGGTACCTCTATGGAAAGTATACTGATTTCAACCACAACTTCAGAATCTTATGGAAACCTTTCTGACTGTCTTTGTGTTTAAATTGGTAAATGCTGCTGCCTTTTATTCTTGCCTTTTGTTAGTCTTTAGTGTTTTTCGGGTTTTTTTGGTTTCTGACTCAACCATGCCTAACATATTATTATAAATGCAATATGGGGAGTTAAACTGTTAGTAGCGCTGATGTTGTCACTAAAAATTTTTGATAGCCAACACTAGGTCCTCCTGCTTGTGTGGCATGGCACAGAATGCTGTTGCTAGACATAAGGTCTTCCAACAACCATCCACTCAATCCAGGGCAGCACTATCTTTTCCTGACACTTGATGTAGTTGAGTGTGAGTCCATGTGATTGGAGGCATGTCACTATCACTAGTGATCACTCACTCCAAACACAATGATGTGGGTTATATGTTTGGTTTTTATCACTATCGTGGTGACAGAGCAAGTCAACAGTTGTTCTATATTTTTATCATCTGATCCTTGTGAAAATCTTTCTCATCTGAGAAAAAGCAAAACATGTTTGGTTGGAGGAGATGCTTGAGTTTTTTAAAAGCTTGGTAGCACCGGTTTCCTTTTTCCTTCATGACCTGTGTTTAAAATTGGCTCTTTCTCATGAGAAATAACAAAGGTCTTCATGCACTGCTTACCTGATAACAAACTTGGACACTCCCATTTCTCTCTGGCTATCAGCCTGATTGACTTGCTGTTATTGTTGTGGCCTGGATTTCACCAAGGAATTCATGAGTTCTTTTTTTTATTCAGATCAATCAGAGACTTGCAAGCTGCCATACCTTTGTAATCACTATTGGACACATCTGACTCTATTTGAATCCTTTGCACTATTCTCAGATTAACACTCAAACACTCTGAAAATCTTTGTATGGGAACTTCCTGCATGAATACCAATAGTACAACATGCTGTTTCATAATTTCTGGAGGATTGAATTGTGCCATAGTGCTGAGTTTCTTAATGTGTCCAACTGACTCTATACAGTTGACAAAACCTGAAACACAGCATATGTAAAATTATTAATTCAAAATAGTAATGATTTATTCATTGCACCCTGTACATATTGCTTCTAATTAGTAAGTATTAAACTTGGGTTTATTTTGGTGGGGGTCTCATAATTAAACAGTAGTTACATGTTTTTTTCAGTGCTTGATTGTGTACTCACATGAAACTCCAAGTTGTTGTAAAATAAAACAGAACTCAAAACAACTACAAATGTACTAAGCTTTATTCAACAAAACAGAATATAGCAGCAAAAATAATAGAACAAGAAGTAGGTTAAATAAAAAATTTGGGGCTAGTCCATTCATGTCCTGGGAGTGTCTAGGATACTACAACAGTTGCCTTTCAGTATTATAATTTTTTTAATCATATATATAATTGTAGATAGAATACATGTTTCATTTTCCTTATACAGATTGAGAGTGATCAAAGATTAGCCCTGAAAAAACAACCAGTTCCCCAGAAAGTCAATCTATCTCCACAAGGCCATATGGCAGTGCAGCCAGAGCAGCCAAAAGAACCACAGCAAGTAGTGAATCGGCCAGTGGCCAATCAACAGGGGAGGCATTTGATGCTGGAGAGCACAGCAAATAAAGAAAAACGACAAAACAAACCAAGTAAAGACATTCATAAGGATCCTTCTAACCAGGAACATGGTGTACGTCACAAGCGAGAAGTACTGATGCAGATGAAAGACCAAACTCTATTCATTGACAAAGTGAAATCTGCAGATTTGGCTGCTTTTCCTCAAATGAATGGAATTGATAAAAAACATTTCCCACCAATTGTGATACGTTCACTCAAATCTGCAAAAGAAGATAAGTAGTTTCAAATTGAACATTGGCTTAAAAAAAAATTCCATTGAATATGAGCTATTTTTATTTCTTTTTTATGGAGTACAATGTTGTCTCCACTGTTTTTCAGTTTGCCATGTGAGGTTTATATCACAAAAATTATAACGCTATTTGCTGTGATTATCCTCATTTTTTTTTTTTTTTTGGTAATATTTTTGTTAAATTTCAGTTAAGCATTAACCCTGCAACATTTTGGAAGACTAAATCCTGCAGATAGTGCAGATTAAAGTATCCTAGGATTTAAATAATTCAGTCTCTTTTCCTCCAAGCTCAACACTTGAATTCATTAGAAATATAGAGAAGAGGTTTTTTTAATTGGGCTGCTGTCATTGCATTGTTATCCTTAGCTTGCTCCTTTGGACTTGACAGCAAGGGATTTTTTTTTACCAAGAAAATGTAAATAGTCAACAGTACTTCCTGCATAAAATGATAAATTGTAAATATTGGATTGTTTTGGTTAGGTGTGTGGAAGTAATATCTTTCAGGTCATATGGCATTTGGTAAGAGATTTCCACCAGCTCAGTAGGTAAACATTTTGGTTCTTTAATTCTTTATTTTAGTTATAATTTCTTGATTTCAAGATGACTTAATTTTGTTTTATATCAATTATCATAAGAAAAAGAAAACATTTTATTAGAAGAGCCATATTTACAGAAAAATATGAAATACTTGTTAAAAAGATCACAGCTCTGATATTAATATCTATGTAATTTGAGAGGTTTAAAAGAATTAACATTACTTTCGGAAGTCTCATGTTCAAAATTTCAAGAGATTTAATAATTATTGTAATGTCACCAAATTATGCAGGATCATTTTGTTTTGTTTTGTTTTAAACTTTACTTTCTCTTTTTCTCAAAATTGTCATTTTGGGATTTTTAAAATAATGTTCACATAGTTAAAAGATGTCCACATCAACTCTAATTGACTAGTATCTGAATTATGCAAAGTATATATGGAAACTATTCTATCTTCTGATTTTATTTTTTCTTGGTAGCAAAGGAAAAATATGGTTTTCATGTTTTAACTATTATTTTCTTTTGAGAGATTTACAATTTATATATATATAAAACATGATGAGTATATTTGAAACTATAATGGCTAATTTGGTCTGGTAGCCTTTCTTGTAATATTCATGATAGGTTATTTGCATATTGCATGTTAATCATTTTTGTCATTTTCATGTTTTCACAATCATCAGGTAATAATTTAATTTTTTTTAATAAAATTCTTTATATCTGTTATCCTCTTTTATTTCTTAGAAATCGTCTTTTATATTATTCTAAAATAATAATGATTATTTCATTTATATTGCTTATCATAAGAATTTCTATCTTATGTGTAAAAGATTAATACATCAATACATAATATTCCATTTATGAAATAAATAAAATACTCCTATGACATTTAAAAAATATGCTATATCTTGCAACTAGCTGATTGTTTTTTTAATGATGAATGAGTATTTTTTTATTTATTGCATCAATTGAATGGTGTTGATTTATTTATTGGTATATTAATCTTTCAGATATATAAAATGAATTCTTATAATTTTAAATTATATCAGAGGCTTTATTTTTATAGGGTGAATGGAGATAAGATTCAATGAGTTTGAAATAGAAAAACTTTCATTATCACCTGATGATCATGAAACTGATAGTTCTAATTAACATGTTTGTATTTATTTATAAATTTCATTAAATATGTCCAATATGGATCAAGGCAGTATAAAAACTGTCAAACCTTTTCTTTTTAGTTGTTCAAGCAGATACTTTCAACTATTATTAAGGAAGTCTATAAATAATCTCCAAAAGTTTATTTTTAGAGTTGTCTTATAATATCAGAAATTGTTTCAACAATTAACCTTATTATTCTTGATATCTACACAACTTTTTTTTGTTGATTTATTCTTCAGTCCTCATCAAGTGTATAATCTGAGGGATAAAAAAAATAGAGAAACCTCCTCTTGGAAGAAGAAAAAGTAGATGTGTCCTAAAGAAGAAAAAAAAAAGAATGTGTTAACAGCAAAAAAGAAAAGGTTCAATTATCTGAACAATTTCTCTGTTCATGACTCTTCTTGAAAACTATCAGAATAAATAATTTGTAACATATTGCTATTAGTTATAATCAACCAGTTCATGGTGACTTCATTTTGGTAAGGTTTTATTCTAATTATAAGTTATTATATGGGTTTTGTGTCATGTAATTCTTCCCCATTGCACTAAAAGAGGTGTCCCAAAAGGAGACCACCAAAGGAATTGTGTAATTTTTTTGTCGGGTCTACTTCATTAAAAGATTTATGGGAAAATTGATAAATAACCTGACATAACATTAATTTATCAAGGATTGATAAATACTTGTAATAGCATTTTGTTTTAGGTTTTTGTCTTTTTTTTTAAAGAGATAAAAAAATTTTCAGCTTTCATTTATATCTTTTCAAACAGTTACTTTTATTGCTAATATCTACTGCTTCAGTCAACCAGTTTAACTTACACACCGATTGTTGACTACATGAAAACTGTAAACAAGATATCCCACAAGAAATATCTTTATTCTCAGTCTCCTCCCAGCAGCGAATTGAATAGTGATTTAATTTAAATTGCTAGTGGGAATAAACACAGTGAAAGCCATGACTATCCTAGAGCTGCTGACAAGATATTTTACTGATATCAGACAAAAAATATCTGTCTCAAGGAGTTGATTGCAAAATATAAAATAAAATTTTTTAAATTGATCATTTAAAGATTTTTTAAATATTTTTATTAAAAACATCAATTCTTTGAATAATTGAATATAAAGAAACTAATAGTTAAAACTATTAGTTTCTTTATATTCAATTATTTTAAGTACTTCCAAGAAGTTTATTTGAATCACATACTTATTCAACAATACTGAAATAACAAGACTCTTATACAATTGCTTCCACCATTAATAATTTTATAATGCATTCTGCACAAACATGCTTTCATTCAAGTATTAAATTGAAATTTTAGTTATGTGGTTCTTACACCAGTATTAGTGTCTTCTAGTTATTGTCCAGTATTTGTCAAAATTGTGATATAATCCCAAAATTAAATAGAGAAAGACAATGGAAGAATTTGCTGGTTGTATTTTAATCATAAACTGCAGCCTCAATATTAATAAATAACATTTTTTTTTAATTGGATTCTCAGACAAAGAATTCTATAAGATATTTAGATGCATTGTGATATCAATTCCTAGCTTTTAGATTAGAGAATTACATAATCTTAGTAATAATTATTAGAACATGAGAAGTTATCTTAAAACACTTATAGAATCTAAATTAAATCTAATATTAGATACATATAAAATGCATTATGAAATTCTTTTGAATTTAACACATCTTTACAAATCATTTTAAAACAAAGGCGAACAGTTAATACAAACTGGGAAATGAGAAAAAATTAAAAAAAAAACAATTCCGAATTTTTGTTTCTTTTATGAACTTTTAGATATATATCAAATATATAATATCAAAAAAAGAAAATAACATGCTATTATTTTCATATGGATTTCTTATCTATATTTTAGAATCCTTATAATTTTAGTTTCTTCCAAAACCACAATATTTGGGTTTTCTTGCTTCCTCCTGAATGTAGTTTCAAGTACAAAAATGTTTGAATGTTAAGAGTTGTGAAATGTTCTTAGAAAAGAAGCTTTTGCTCTACATGGATGATGCAGAAGGAATACCAATTGTTAGAATTTTTTTTAATTAATTTCTTTTGCTGTCTTGTAGTTCTGATGATATCAAAGTTATAGCAAGGAAAGGTCTGGCAGCCATGCAACTATAACCTTTGACTGGAAACAGGTCTAAATTATTGCTAACCTACAAATATTGAGCACATTTTTAGTCTGAAACTTGGTAATGATATCTGATGATTAGCTAATTAGTAACTATACCTATAACTAAAAATGATTTGTTAGAGAAATATCAACCTGTATAAATCAATCAGAAAGTGGTTTCAATTTTTACAAAAATTACTTTAAGAAAAAAAATGATGAACGTTTCTAAGAGACAATAATTTTGATAAATATTTAAAAGTTTTATTCCACTATTTTTCATCATATTTATAGTCTTAACACGTCTATATTTCACAGTCTATGAAGAAAATTCTTACAATGCTAAATTAAGATAACTTCAAAATCTTTCATGCTAGTTCCTTAGTTGTTTTTAGAGACTCAAACAATAATTCTTGAAAAATATATCTGACAATTCCATGCTCTCTTTCCTTATTGAAATAGAAACTAATATTTGTTAAATAATTTCTGCAAGCCATTGATATTAAACATAAAAAAAAATCCATTGAACTGTGGTATCCAATAGAAATTTTAAATCAACACTATTTTTTTTTTCCCCCAGAAATATTTCAATACTCTTGAGAATAAAATATTAAACAATTAAATATTTCTTACTCACAAGGACTATCTATTTAAAACTCTTTAAAATAACTGATATCTTGGGATACTAAATTCTATGTCTGGTAAGAGATCAAGTGTTTGACATTTCATTGAACAAATATCCATATTTTATCCTGAATCAAAGCTATATTCTTTAAAATCAAATTTTAGTTGAATTTTAAGAAATAATTGATTCATAGAAATAAGCCTAGTTGAACAAGTTCCCTAGTAAAATGTTCTCAATAATTGTTTGTTGGAATTTAGGTCACTACATTCCCACTTCCAATCAAATGGCTCCCTGGCCTTTACTTGGTATAGCCTTAGATGAAACAAAATTGAAAAAATAAAAATTCTAAAACTTTGAAGATAGCTAATTTTCCATCTATTTCTTCTAATGTTTCAGTCACTGTATCTTTGGGTATTACTCAAGTGTCTGTTGAGTTCAATCTAAAACAAACTATTAAACTGGGCCTTCTTTGTGTGTGCATTCAACCGATCTTGTATATTGTTTTTTTTTTTTAAATTTTCTTTTAAGAGTTATAAATCACTTGTGATGAGGGTATGAAATCATATTTTGCATTCAGGAAACCCATCTTTTTCTTTGCAGATATATATATCCTTTTTGTCATACCACCTGAAGATGTTTATGTACATGTCAAAACATTCCAGTTTTCAGTTTTGAAATTACAAATATAAATATGTTAATCCATGTGTCACCTGCCAACAGGTAATGGCACATTTTGTCTGCTCTTTCATTGAATGATATTTACAAAACTGGCTGTTGACACTTACTAGGGATCTCGGACTTCTTGTATTGTTTCTGCTTTATCTAAAGAATGAAATAAAATGATTACAATGGTCATAAAAAGATCACGGGAATATTTTTTTTTTGTTATTAACTGTTTAAAATCACAAAGCTCCCAATTTTTTAATTGTTTATCAGTTGCATAGAGTAAAAAGGGTAGCCTGCTTTTCGGTTTATTTGCTTTCTTGATGCCTTTACTGATCTGCTCTGAGTTTTATTTAAAACATTGTATTCTACCTTTGAAGCACAAGGCCTCATAATTGATATGCACTGAGTGCAGTTGTATTTTCATGTCTACCATATTTGTCCATCAATCAAGGGAGAGAAGCAATAAAATCATTATAAAAAAGTTTTAATTTATTTTCTTTATTTTTTTGTCTCCATATGTGTGGATGGATGAATCAATCATTCTCCCTTTTTAACCTATAAGTTTGATATTTCAGAGAGGAGGAGATTGACATTTATTATGATCATCAAGTCATCCTAATAGTATGAATTCTCTTGACATTTATCTCTATTGGTCATTACTTTTACCAGGTTCCAGTACACAAAAAAACTTAGTAACCATTCACAGCCTTGCGTTTAATAGAATGATATTTGTTTAATATCATCCATACAATTAGGAGTGCTGGCTGAAAATTGTAATCTGCAACCTTTGCATATCAGAACATTATGGATAATATTATAGTTTCTTTGGAGATAGCTACAGCAAATCTGTTTGGCCTCCAGATACTTTTTCAGCATTATCAATGAAAAATCTGTGGCAAAGTTCAATGGATTTTTCTGAAAAACAATAGCTTTACTTAAAATAAATGTTACAGGCTATGCAAAATAGACAAAACTTTCTTATAGAGATTATCGGTAAGATTAGGTCACATAATTATCAAGCATCTAATTGTGATAATTCAAATGCTGAATGACAAGACTACAAGGGGCACACAGTGAATATCAAACTCACTACAGTAGTTTTATACAAATCTGAGATGAGCATGCTAATCACTATATCACAGCCATGAAATCAGTTGAAAACAAATTCTGTAAACTGAAGTGCCATGATACATGAAATGATTTTACTCTCTTCTACCTGTAGAACTGTGTGATGTAAGAGATAGTGTAGCTGTGGCAGCTATGAGATGTGGACAGAATTTAATATTGACTATAAAATATTTTTGGTAACATTTATGAGCATTATCCTGTTGAAAGTATTGCTCAGTGTAGCTGTGGCAGCTATGAGATGTGGACAGAATTTAATATTGACTATAAAATATTTTTGGTAACATTTATGAGCATTATCCTGTTGAAAGTATTGCTCATAAATATTTGAACAACAAGGACAAAATCAGTTTTTATTGCTTATAAATGTAGGAGCCATTGAGGATTATGAGTAGATGTATAAGAAGATCCAAATTAAATTTGATAATTCTTCAAAATAGCAATATTAATTTGCCTTTTCAATCTCCATGATCCATTCTGAACAAAATTATTGGATAGGAAAAAAAAATTAACATTCAGAACCACAAAACATAACTAAATGCCTGGCTGCATTAAGTTGTTTACAATATTGTTTTTGAGTTTCAACTTGCAAAACCGATTAGAAACAAATACATTTGCTCAAATACTTATGAAAAAGTATGGTATATAAAGTGCCAAAAAGTTAGTGACAGCAGTGTATTGGATACTCAACCCATCTGACAACACAGTGTTCTATGGGATTTTGTAGCCATTGACACCAACAATAACATTGGCATAGTGATCAAAGATAACTTTTTTGTTGCTTGGTCAGATGAATCATGTTTCTAAGATTTTAAGGGATCAATAGCCTCATTCAATCAATGGGATGTTGTACAAGCTGGTAGTGGTTCTGTGTTCTCTTGGAGTTTGCAAGAGCTGCTAGTAAAACTGACTATATGACTTTCATAATAATACATATGCAGCAAAAATCAAAAAAAATATAACATAAGCTTTGTTTTTTGGGGGGATTTTTGTATTTTTTTAAAATTTTTTTTTGGGTCCTTACAAAATGATTTTGCTCAGGAATTTAATGGCAATTCTATATTCATTCAGTGTAATGAATGTCATCTTGTAAGTTAATTCAAATTTTACACCATTAGATGAACACTTTGCTGCTAGAAAATTGTGAATACAATAAAGGATTATACAAAGATGCTACATCTTGATCTGGTATTTTCATGATAGAATGGAAAACCAACAAAGTAAAACACTGCTGGGATGCACCGAGTTAGTATTTGCCTTGAAAGTATGTTTAGCCTTAGAGTCATTTAATGAAGGCTTTCTTGGCCACACTGTAGTACTTTTTTTTTTGCAGCAGCATGTGTAAATGATATTACTTGCTGTTGTACCCATACTTAACTTTTTTTCTTTTTTGCAATCATGTAAAAAAGAAAAACCTGATTGTGATTGATTTCAGTTTCTATAATTTGGAACCTCACCATCAGATGGTTTAGTGTCATATCCAGAACTCTTGGGGGATCTTACCCCTTGGCTGAGATGCAGCTGGCATATTCTACAGCCCCAACCAACTGGGCTGAATAATGAAAAAGTATGAACATTAATGTACATAGCAAATTACATTTCTTCATTAAAACTTAGGCAAAATGTTATTTGAATTTTATCCCAAATTGATGGACATATTTTTAATTTTCAAGTGACTGATCCTTTATCTGCAATTGAAATATTGTGTATTTTAATGTATATGCTGTGGAGTTATTTTGATATATTCTTAACAAGCATCTGATTTCTTTTTGTGGACAGTAGTCCTTTAAGATATAATGGACTCCAACAGAGCAGGTGGAAAGATGTAGGACATCAATTTCATTCTAAACCTTTCAAAAACACCTTTAAAACAATATGAATCAGAAGCCCTTAAATTCGGACTAAAATTTGCAACAAGTTTATAAAAAAAACATGAAATACTTGACATCATAAACACAAACTACAGACATACTGGCTCTCTACCAAGAAGATACGTGACAGCCTTCACAAACCAAGCCAAAAACAAAAACATCATTGACAAAGGTGGAGGTATTGACATCATGGACACTGTAAATTACCATAAAAAATAATGAACCTATTTAATGACCAAAACACCAACACCTCTACCTCCCTTAAAAACATCAATAAAAACATAGAAAGCTTCAACAAATCCTATAAAAAAAATAATCTCAATTGAAGACAAACTATGGTTCACATTAATAAATTACCACCCAACTATCCCAACAATCTACGGTTTTCCTAAAACACACAAAAACAACAATGCTCAATAATCTCTGGTATAAACACTCCCCCACAACATTACAAAATATAACCAAAATATTAACACCTTTATTAGGCATAATTAGCCCATCACATTTTTTAAATTCTGGTGACCTCCTCAACAAAATAAGAAACACAAACATAGCAAGTCTTGACACTCAATGTACAAACATACCTGTTGAAAAATGTATCCTCCAACAGAAAATCCACTCCGATTATCTGTCTCTAAACTCATTAAAATAATTGAATTATGCATCAACCAATGGTTCTTCAAATATAATAATACTTACTACCAACAAAAATTTGGCCTCCCCATGGATCTCCTTTAAGTGGCATTCTAGCTTGCTTTACCTAGAATTTTTGGAATTCCACCCTTTCAAACACATCCTACCTAATGATATCCAATACTTTAGATACAGCAATCTATTAAATCATTTATCCCAAACCACAAGATGCCATTTACTTTTCAAAAACATTCCATCACATGACATGACGCAATTTGAACATAACAACCAGTATTAATTTGTTTCTTCACATAGCAAGATCTACAATCTTGATGAAGACTTCTAATCAAATCAAAATTTATCTATCATAATTATTTCTCATACTAATATAATTTTAATATAACATTAATAAATATAATAATATATATATATTTATAAATATAATATTTTAATATAATTCAAAAACAGATTGAAGTTGAAATGCGTTAGCTTTTCTACATACATTGTCAGATTCAGCTCATTTCTTCCTACAATATACTTTGTATGCAATGTCATTAATATGATCCTACATATTTGCATTTAAAATATGTCTCATCATTATGGGACAGCCAATATATACAAATAAAATTACAAATGAATAAAACAAGACAGTTATTTATTGAAATCTTCCTTTTTTTTTTTTTTAAATTATGCAAATTAGATATAACATGACTGTGATAAACACCATTTAATGCACATTGTCATGTTAAATCATTATTATGCATGATCAGAGGCTGTTTTGATGTTAGAATGGGTAGGGAAACATACACAGAAATCAACATATAAAACAAAATGTGGACAACACTTCATGATAACTGTCAGTTTCATACTCTGATCTTCAAACTCCTTGTTGAACTGCTCCTATTATTTTGGCTACAAGAGTATTCCAATTGAAGTTTAGTAGTTTTTGACAAAAAAATTTTAATTTATAGCTTTAGTGAGGACTTTATTTGTGGGAGAGTTCTGATGATGAGTTAAGCTTGTTCGTTCTTAGGTTTTAAACTTATATTTGATTAATTGATTTTTATTAATCTATTCTTTGGCTGAAAGCTAGTTATATAATGGTCTCTCCCACCAACCCAGAGTGGACGAGAGTAACAATTATGTTTATGTTTGAAGTTTTGGAGGTCTAGTCAAATTATTCAACATGCAAAATAAACTGATGGATGTTCACCAATCAGAAATCAGCAAAATACTGCTCTCTTCCACTTCAAACATAGTCTCTATATTCATCAAATCTTGCCACTCCATGAAGGCTTATCTCGTTCTCCTCCATAAAACGAGTCACACCTCTTGCGTCCTTTTCTTCCACTGGTTTCCATGTGCCGGTAGCAGAGAGAGCACACCTGTTTCTTCGTGGCATTACTACTACACTCCCCACTGATCCTTTGATCACACATGAAACATTCGGGAGATGGCCTTTTGCACCGTGTGCTTCTTCGTGGTAGTATAGTCACTTGGTCTTCATTAGAAGTGTTATTGGAAGAGGCATCACCTGCATTTGTGCTGCGTCAACCCATACGCTAAGGCTTGGCCGTCGACGCACCATCTGCCCCGCGCCGGGTCTTCCTTGTGCACTCTAATGAGAACCTCTTTAATCATAGTGTTGAGAAGGGCGTCGTCAATTTTGTCATCCTATCCAGCAGGTGACGTCAGATGCTCTCTGCTTGATGAACGCCACAGCTACATGAAGCCAACCACCCACGGGAAAGTGCCCAACAAATTTGCCGCATAGTGAAAATACGTTCCGTCGCGTGACGACATGAGGCATGTCTGGGATTTTGTTGCCTCTTCTCCAATACAGAGAGTTATCCTCTCCCCACCCTTTAACCCAAGCACTCACGCACCATCCTGTAGCCTCTCCGGCTCCTTGCTGAGGAGGCCGAAGCTTCAGAGATGCTCCTTCACACATGCTGCAGGCACAATGCTCTCGTCCACGTACACATCATCAATATAGGCAGATGTTGTCTGCTGTATACGCTTCTCCTTTGTCAAGATAGCATCAATAATTGTCTGCATGATGGATGGTGCCACATTGAGACCAAACCCCATGCGGGTCAAGCAATACCTTCGTCCCTTAAACAGTACAGTTTGATAGGACCATAGTGATTGGTGCACGTGCACTTGAAGGTATGCCTTGCGAAGGTCTAACACAGATACATTCAATCCTGCTCGCCGCCATTCTCTCAACTTTTCGGTGCATAATACACGAGAATATATCAAATAAAAATGAAAATGCTATGAAAATTTAGTCAAGTCAAAAACAATTTACTTAAGACCAAAATGTACAATAAATTGATCATTATCTTTTCCAACTTAGATCAGGAATAAAAACATTTTATTAAAGAAAAATTAAGATTGAAAAAAATGAATCACGGCCATGAATATTCTCTGGGAAATTTAAAAGTCTATTGAATATAATTGGAATTGTGACTAATCTTTAAAGTGTATTCATATTTTCATTATTGAATTAACAGATTTTTCTTAAACAAGAAATTGTTCAAATAAACATTTCAGACTTAATTGTATTTCTATGTCAACATACAAAATATGTACAGTAAAGTACTACTTGTATAACCCACAGGTTATGATATCAGAAAATTAGATTTTGATTCAACATTCAGAAACAATCAGTTGAAATAGAAAATAAATAATGTAGGGATGAGAATATTTTTTAAAAATATATCAACAAAGGTTCTATTTTTTTAAAATCAAGCAGCAAACTATTACTCCTTGTTCAAAATTTTGGAGGTCTAATCGAAGTGGAATCAACCTACTGGGGGTAGTCAAATTATTTAACACGCAAAATGAACTGATGGATGTTCACCAATCAGACATCAGCAAAATATTGCTCTCTTCCACTTCAAACTTAATCTTTCATCAAATCTCGCCACTTCACGGAGGCTTATCTTGTTCTCCTCCATAAAACAAGTCACACCTCTTGCGTCCTTTTCTTCTTCTGGTTTCCACGTGCCGGTAGCAGAGAGAGCACACCTTCTATTTCTTCGAGGTAAGATTGTTCGTGGCATTACTACTACAGTTTATTTTTAATTGAATCAAGTGATGAGAAAGTTTGTATTTAGAGTTTCATCAGTTATATTTTTGTAGTGTTGATAAGTGGATGTGTTTTTTAACTTGAATGTTTAAAGAGCCTTGATATTTTCCTTTGACAGGATGTAAGGAGTTTCCTCCTCCTTTGAAAGATGGTTTGGAAACTCACAGAGATGGCCAACCAGGATTATTATTTGTAGCCAGGATCAAGTGAAAACTGATTTGTTGCTAAATTGTTGTTTAAAAGATTGCACTTTCTTAGATTCTCAAACTTGGTATTTTTTTTTTAAGAGATTGATAAATAACATTGTTATAAGATGTAATACAGTAAATACTGTGAATTAAATAAATTTTGGCTTAAAGCTTTGAAAATTTTGTCAGTTCTCTTTGAATGTAAGGTATCTAATTGCAAATCATGGTGTTAACTTTTGTAGTACTATACTGGCTTGGTCACAAAATGTAACACTATCTTGGGCATGGTTACCAAGTGTAAAACCATACTGGTATGATACCAATGTATTTAACAATATCACCGATACCAGCGCCAAATGTAATAATAATAATTGGCCTTATCTGGTAGTTTGTTTATTAATCCTCTCTGTGCCCACATTGTTTGAAAGATCCATAGATGGGGATGACACAATTCATCCGGAACTTCTTTTATTGGTCGGGGTGATTCATTGAAACAAAGTTGCTTGGGCGTTGCCAACTCAAAGACAAGAAGAACTCTGTCAACAATTAACAATCATTTATTGGAATGTATTGGTGTAACAGTAATATTTCCAATATATTTAAAGAAATTGTCATTTTATTATCCAAATATGCTGTTCAATCTTCAGACTGCATACAGTAGCACAAGAGAAAGAGAGAATCTGTAAGGTCTATGAACAGACATAAAGAGACCCCCCCCACCGACCCAACCAATGTCTAGTCCCAACTGAACTCTCTGAATGCCAACCTCTGGCTAACTGATAACTTTTTTAAAATTCACTAATTTTTATATATCTAAAATCAGGATATCGTTTGTGTGATTTCATCTTAGTTATTTCAATGGCCACTTTCAAAGTCACTTCAATGGCCTTCTAGAGTGTCCTGTTCAACCGCTCCACCTGCCCATTGCCATGTGAGTTATATAGACTTATATTTGAGGTAGCCACTCCCTAACTGTGCAAGTACTATTTCATATCTGAAGACATAAAATCATTAGCTCTATCCGTATGAATCATATCAGGCATGCCAAATATAGAGAACAGGTTGTTGTAACACTGGATTACAGTCTTTGTAGTCATATCTCGCCAAGCAAAGGCAAAGGGAAATCTTGTATATTTGTCTATTATGGTCAACAAGTACCTGTTGCCATTTGGAGGTATTGGCAATAGGCCCTTAAAATCAACATTGAGTCTTTGAAAAGGCAAAATTGCTTGCACAAGTTTCCTTGGCTCTCCTTTTATGAATTTTGGTTTGAGGTATTGACAGGAATTGTATTAATCAGTGACGACTTGTTCATGGCTGAAAGGTAAATTCCGAGTTCTGGATAGCAGAGATTCTCATGCAGTTCTCTAAGTGTAGAAAGAGAATGATTTACTGCAGCTATCCTTGAAATTGTATTAGCCCCCAAATTCTCCTTCCTAGGTCGATATTTTATATCATATTTGAATTGGGACAATTTGATTCACCACCAAGCAATTCTGTGATTTTTTTTTATTTTGGATCACCGACTTTTGTCATACATGAATTGAATACTTTTCTGATCTGTGTCCACTGTGAATTTTCATCCGAAAAGTAGGTATCTCCAGTGGTACAATGCTTCAACAATTGCTACTGTTCCCTTCTCCATGGCATGATGATGACATTCCCTTTTACTGAGCGTTCGTGAGAAGTTTCTACTTGAAAATCTTTATTTTGATCAATGGCAGTAAGTGTAGCATCTTTGATACCATCTTTTAAAGATTGAAAAACCTTCAAGATGTATTCTTGAAGTTGAAACTCAAAATTTTGATTCAAAAACACAAATTTTCTCTGAAAAGTTATTGATAAATTTGCCATAATAAGAAAACATACTAACAACTCTTTTCTGTGCTATGTGAGTAGTTGGTGCTGGCATTTCAAGAAGAGGTCTGAGACATTCACAATCAGGTGAAATGTGCATTTGACTCATGGTATATCCTAGCAGAGTCAATTTAGTGACAACTGTTATGCTCTTATGGTGATTAAATGTAATAATATATTTTTTTGCAGTATCATAGACGGCTTGAGGACTTTTATCATGCTCTGCCTTCATTGTTCCACATATAGCGATATTATCAACATATGCAAATGAGTCAGAGAGTTTTTCCTCCTGAATTATCCAGTCAATCGTCCTCTGGAATACACAAATACCATTGGTGACACCAAATGGGACACGTTTAAACTGGTAAAGTTTCCCCTGTGCTTCAAAGGCCATATATTTTTGTCACCATCTTGAATTGGTAATTGATGATATTCACTCTTCAAATCCAGAGTTGAGAAATATTTATACTGGGCAATGTTGTTTATCATCTCTGTAATATCAGGAATTGGATAAGCATCCAATTCAATATATATATTTATTGTATTGCTGTTAGTCCACTACCAAACATTTCTTGTGATTCTCACCCGAGACAACCAAGAGATGAGCTCGCCATAGAGAAACAGATGATTCAATAATTCCCTCCCCAAGTAGACAGGCCACTTACTCACTTATAAATCCAGATTCAGCAGGTAAATACTACTGGGACTTAGTTGCAATAGGCTTGATATCGCAGCTTACATTTGTAAACAAAGGTAATGGAACAATATGCATGGCAGAGAAGGAGCTTTCATTGGATCTAAATGCTCCAACAATCAATTCATCTTTAGAGCCATTGAATTTTAGTGTTACTTTCTTGTGTTTCTGAAGAATATCTTTTTCAATGATAACATTGGACTCACATTTGTATTCAGGTTTGTCCAAGTCAAATCCACAACCACTTCTCCAATTACTTGTACCTTGCAAGTTGGATCAACCAGAGAAACACTTTTTGATCTCGGTGAAACAACCAATTTTAATTTTTCTGCAGCATTCTTGTTGATGAATGTGGGACAGCTACTTGAATCAATCGCAGCTTTTAGAGGAGAGATGTTAATTTTACTAGAAACATTTGTTATTTCGGGACCACCTAGACATGCCAGACTTGGAAAATTGTTGTCTAAACTTACAATACTGACCAACCCTTTTCCTCTGCATACTCTTTCCCAATGAACTTTCATTTTGCATTTGTAACACTCAGTCTTTTGCTGGGTACAAATGTCTGGCATGCTTTTGGTTGCCGCAGAAGTAATATTTGGGAGTATTTGATGTTTTTTTTTATGTGGCTACAATTGTAGCTATACTATAGCTGTCATATGAAGCAGATTGCTTTTGGGCCAGCTCAAGTGCCTTGGCTTGTTGATAAGCATTTGCCAAACTCAATTCCTCATTTTCAAAAGTCTTTCACATATGCAGAACTGATACCATTGATGAAAGCATCTCTCATATACTATTCTTTATTCTGGTTGGTGTCAACAGTTTCAAACTTACAGCCTTGTGCCAATTTAGACATTTAAAAGTTACAGAAAAGATCAAAATTATATCCATCAAAAATATTTGACATTAATTTTCACACAAAAAAGAAAAAAATGTCATCAAAAAATGCCAGTAAATTATACTTAAAAAAACAAACAAAACAACTTTTTTCATTTATTTTCTTTTTTCTTTTCATCAAGTAAGACAGAATATAAAGTTTGTCCGCTCTACTGAGAGAAACTATGAGGTAATTATTCCTTTAATAACAGAAATAGCATTTCATCATATAGATTTGGATACATATATTGTAGTTTTCACTAAAAATGGATAATTAATTATTACAAGAGGTTTGTATGGGTCACTAAATTCAGTGCAGAACTGAGAAGACAGATTGTAAAGTGACAGAATCTCTACATATTACACAAATGAAGCAGATTTAACAAGTTGATGGTCATAATCTTTTTAATTAGCATATCTTCACCCATGAAGGGATAAAAGAACTGACCATGAAACAGCACAAGGCATTCAAACATTATTCTATTATCTTCCATTCCTTGGAGTACAGCAAAAAGAAAAAGAGACAGGATTCCAGTTTTCATTTTAGTTGGAAATTTTCTCTGGTGAAAAACAGATGTAAACTGGGGGATGGGGAGAAGTCATTAGCAACATAAGTAAACATTTAAAAAACAAAAGCAAAAAAGAATAGTTTCTAATATTATTGAGCACCCTATTACATCTACTTCACAACACACACACACATTATCATGTATATATATGTATATATGATAGTCATAATAATTAATAATCATTGGTTTTTTTTTAATTTATTTAATAGAGTAATTATTAATTATGATAATAAATAATATAAAGAAAATGAAATCAATAAGTCTTTAAGTTGTAAATATATTTAATTTTTTTATTCTTTAAAAAAAATCCTTTTTATTTTTTTCATTCATTTTCTAAGAACCTTTCCAATGGGTCAGCTAATTATTTTTTCTTCTTTCAAAGAGATGGTGACTGAAAATGAACATTTTCAAATATTCTTCCTCTGAGAAATGCAAGCACAAGTAACTAAAATCGAAACCTGTTTGTTCCAACATCAGAACATGTCTGTCAAAATCTTAATCAAGGATACTTCATACTTTAAAAAATAAATGGGATTTTAATATAAAAAAATGTACTGTATTTAATTTGCTTCAAAATTTTACAAGATATTATACACAATTAATTTCCTGTACACAATCATTTATCCATGAATTCATATCTATTTCTTTGTGATTTCTGGTTTGACCATTATCACATTAGCATGTCAAAATTACATTTCATTTTAAATTACTCAATAGTAAAAACAGAGGAAAATTAAAGATATTTTTTCAAGATTATATGAAGAAATTATTTATGATTTTGTAAATAATTATTTGATTGGTCCTTTCTTTATCTATTGTTGCTTTTTATAACAACTTGAATCAAAAGTCAAATAATTGAAGACTATTATGTGATGAAAACAATATTGTCTGAATATACAGAGTGGGGAAGTGTCAAAATCAGTTAGAGTTAATTGTGAAAGATGAGCTCCTGAGATTTGAGTCTCACTAAAGGTTATTTCTTTGTTTCTTTTATAATCATAGGGTGTCCAACCTTGGAAATTGTGGTAGATAACAAGAATAAAATCAAGATTGGCTAAAAATTAATAATAAAACAACATAATTTGCTACATCAGAGATGACATTCATTCTTAAATAAATTAACAATTAAAAAATAAATAAATACCCCCACCCCAAATACAAACTTTAATAGCTTTTTTAAAACCCAATATTTTCTATTCCTTGTACTTATCACATGGTAAATTAGTTTTTCAGCATGTCAACTCTTTGCTAGCAATGGTCTAACTTGATAATCATTACATCATTTGAAGCACCCAATTCACCTATAGGTTGCTAAAAGATGGAGTTACAAACTAAATCAACCATTAAAAATTAAGTACAACTGAAGATAAGGTGATTTTTTTTTTTAGATATAAAGATTAAATATTGATTTCATCAAATATTTTTTTTACATATTTTACTTAATCTATGAAAACAAATATGCATTTGTTTGTGCTAATGGATACAAAACAGACTGTAAAATAAATAGATAAAAAATAAATCCCACATGGTTGCTACAATATGAATCTACACTCCAACAATGTGAATTGTGATGTGTCACTTGTCAAGCAGCTGTTTTCGTTGTTGTTTTAAAAGTCCTTCAAGATGGTCAGCACGTTTCACTGCAGCCTGATACTCAACTCTCAACTGACTGACTATCTCTTCCTTTTTCACAATTGCTTGCTTCACTCTGGAAACACAGAATAAATTATAGCATTCACTATTGTGTCAGTTTTGTCAATTTTGCAAAGAAAAAAGGTTGACATATTGCAAAAAAGAATCTAGTATTATTTTTCATAACATTTTTACACTTGAAATTTGAAATTATTTTCCACTTTTAATTTTATTAGCATCTTCATTTTTTCTCCTCAAATACCTGAGATGAAAAAGTATCATTATTATACAATGATTTAATTTGACTTGTGTATTTCTTGCAATAATCACTATATTTAAGTCACTGTACTCTCTGGCCTTCTTCAGGTGTTTGCCATAACTAGCAACTGTCTAAATGGGAACAGTAGAATGAGAACAATTTTTAGATACTTAAATGAATAATCAAGAAGGCAATATAAAATGTACTTCATTGCCTTTTTTAAATTATCAATTTCATATATACAAAGGGTCCAATTGAAATTCTGAAAAGTTGCCAACTACGACTGACACCTGAAGAAGGGTTGTAGAGTAGAGCAGTCAAAACATCTATCCATGTATAATAATCCTTTTTGTTGGTTTTATTAAAATTTTCAAATTATTCATCTTTGAGATAAACAAAACCAAAAATGTACCAAGCAACTCCAGAAAACTACAGATGCAACATACACAGATATGAAGAAAGAAAGAAAAATTGAAACTATTAATATAAAAAAAATTTACAAAACAAATAAATTTGTATAAATACTGACAAATTTTGTGTGTGTATGTATATTTTTTTCCTTGTATTTAAAATAAATCTCAATTTTATTTGCTTTGTAATGGTTCATAGGTAGTATATATACATGTAAATTTTTATTAAGGCTGGATTTGACCAATGCTAACTCCCAATTTAAAAATCTTTTAGAGTCGACTTGTTGGACAAGATCAAAGATCGCTGGCACCTACTAACCCATGCCCACATGCAAAGCCAGCCAGCTAAGAATAATATACATCCATTCACCTCCTGACTCTTATCTGGTGGAAGAAGAGAACCACCTTTGGAAAAAATAAAGAAAGAAAAAACTCAAAATATTGTTGCTTTTTCAACTGTACCCCATACAAGTGTTAAAACTAAACAAAAAAAAATATTGTTAAAAACGTAAATGCAGAATAAGCAATTTAAAAAATTTATTTCAACCAACCCTGGAAAAGACATAATGATTACTTTTATTATTAGTACACTCCGCTCATGGGGTGAACTTCTGTAATGGCTCACAGGTAGTGTATATAAATTTTTATCAAGGACAGATTTAATCAATGCTAACTTGCAATTTAAAATTTTTTTAGAGTCAACATGTCAGACAAGCTACTGGCACCTACTAACTCACGCTACACACAAAGCCAGCCAGCTAAGAACAACATACATTCACACACCTCCTGACCTTTATCTGGTAGAATAAGAGAATAGATATTTTTTCTAATCTACCAACTTTCTTTTAGATTTTAAAAAAGAGATACTTATCTATTAGTCAGGAGACGAGAGTTTTGGGCAGTAGCAGAGACGCATGGATTAGATTGGTTGGTTAGATGGGTTTAATGGCATATCAACCTCTATAGGTTATTTAATGCCAAAGCCTGTTTACACGTATGTACTGTTTGTAAACACATAATTAAATGATACCATACTAAAACCAAACAACTCATTTACTCGCATACAAGTAAGTATTTGCAAGTATTTCTATATGACAATAGTTTATTTAGTGATGATAGTGGTTTTTTTGGGGTTTTTTTTAATTATTTCTCACTACTTTTTCTACTAACACAAACATAATGGTATTTCTATTCAGCAATAATTTGCTTTCAGTTGCTTAGTTTGTTGTGGTTTCAGGATTGTAACTAAGTCTATATTTTTTGGTACAACCCGGTCTCTTTCAAGAATGACAAAACATTATCCATGTGGATATTCTCAAATAGGTTGGTTGGTTGGATTTTACGGCATGCCAATCCATCGGGTTATTTTATGTCGAAAACATTTTTATTATTTTTATTTGGTATAATTTTTATGCGTATAGTTATTTGAACGCTATAAACAAATACCAACGACAAAAATAAAACGATATGCGGTCTTGAATTGTCTGCTGAAGTCAGCATTTGATTTTTTATATAATTAATTTGTAGGTCTATGAGCCTACAGCCTTGATAGAAGGCCAATTCTTTTCAGAAATTCTATTACGTTTTTAGGGTTTATCTTCTCAAATAATTCCTTCATACTATTAACTTTATAAAAAAAATTTTCGGATGCGAGATAGGTTTGTACATTCTATTAAAATATGCCTAATTGTGTAATGGTTTCCGCGTGGGCATTTAGGAGGAGATTCTTCTTTTAGAATAAAGTCGTGCGTTAATCTAGTGTGGCCTATACGTAGTCGAGAAAGAATGATTTCTTCTTTTCTAGTATTACTAGCTTCACGTTTTCTTTCTTTCAGAAGAGGCTCTATTTGGCGGAGCTTGTTTTGGGCATTTTCATCCCACAATTGTTGCCATCTTTTTGTGATTATTTGTTTGATTTTATGTTTCAAGTCTGTGTATGGTAGTTTGGAGGTTTTGTCAGGAGGTATGTTAATTGCAGCTTTAGCTAATGAATCAGCTTTACCATTTCCCTGGATTCCCATATGGCCTGGAATCCAGCAGAATATGATTTTTTTGCTCTGTCTTAGGGCGTGGAGTTTGTTTAATAGGTTGACGATTAGAGGGTTATAGAGTTTTTGGTTTTTTATAGAGTGTAGAACTGATATGGAGTCTGAGTAGATAATGAGTTTCTTAGCTTTGTGATTTGAAATGATTTTAAGTGCCAAATTTATTGCACAGATTTCAGCTGTAAATATGGAAGCTTCTTTAGGAAGGGATTGTTTCATAGTTTTATTGTTTAGAACTGCTCCACACCCGGTTCCATAGTTGTCCTTGGAGCTGTCCGTGTAGATGTGTAGATAATTAGGAAGGTTGTCTAGGATGTTATGGAGTTTTTCTTGGTATATTAAGGGGTGTGTTTTCTTTTTTGAGAGTTTGTTTAAGTCTAGTATTACCTCTGACTTTTCAAGTAGCCAGGGAGGGGAATTTAGCTGTACTGTATCATGAATATTTTTAATAGAGATATTTGCATTTTCTAGAATGGCTTTCATGCGGAGGCCAAAGGTTTTTATGGCCTTTTCCTTTTCGTTAAATAGGGTTTGGTGTTTGGAGTTAAAGATGCAGTCATGAGCTGGATTCGTTGGTAGTGACTTGATTTTGCTGTAATATTGTAAACCTAACTTTGTGAATCTGAGTTCTAGAGGTGGTTCGTATGCTTCGGAGTAAAGGCTCTCCACTGGGGATGTGCGGAAAGCCCCCAAGATGAGTCTTAATCCTTCATGGTACTATTTACCAACCCCTCCACTCGGGCAGGATATGACACAAGGTCAATTTTTAAGCGGAGTTTAACAGGTTTGAATTCAGAGCTTTCCTTCTCCTAGACTAGTTGCCTAACCAAGGCTGAAGAACCTAGTCTGTCCTACTATTTACCCATAGCTGGAGGGAGAATAATTGGATTCATACCTTTCCCAAGGGTATTAGTGCTATGTGAAATGGAATCAGTCTCGTCCAGGATTTGAACTCGTATCGCCATGTTCATTTCCTACGGCGATAACGACTACACCACGGGCACCTTCATGGTGAACAGTATTTAATGTTTTCAGAGAGGACTTTCTGGCTGCTCCATATACGTAGCAGCCATAGTCGATTTTTGAGCGGATTAATGTTCTATATAACTTTAGTAATGTTTGAAAATCTGCACCCCAGTCTGTATGGGCTATTATCCAGAGTAGTTTCAGTGTTTTATTACATTTATCTTTTATATATTGTATGTGGGGAATGAAAGAGAGTTTTCAGTCAAAAATAATACCGAGGAACTTGTATTGACTGATGACCGGGATTTCCGAATCGTCCAACTTCAATGTAGGGTCGTTGTGCATTTTTCTCAACTGGCAAAAATGCACGCATTGAGTTTTTGTTTTGGAGATCTTAAATCCATTTATGGTTGCCCATTTATTAATTTTGTTGATACTCTGTTGCAGTTGATGCTCTGCTGTCTGTATATATTTGGATTTTGATGTGATGCAGAAGTCATCTACATATAAATAGCTATCAACTCCAGGGTTTAGGCAATTGGTAGTGCTATTAATTTTTATGTTGAAGAGGGTTACTGATAATATACTCCCCTGAGGGTCCCCTTCTTCTTGCTGTTGAATAGCAGACAATGTTGTTCCAATTCGAACTTGAAATTTCCTGTCTGTGAGAAAAGCTTTTATAAAGTTTGGGAGTCTACCTCTCAAAACCATATTATGCAGGTCTTTCATAATACCATATCTCCAAGTGGTTTCATACGCTTTCTCTAGATCAAAGAATACAGCAATGAGGTGTTGTCTTTGGATGTTTGCCTCTCTAATGGAGGTTTCCAACCTGACCACATGATCCATCATAGATCTTTGGCTTTTAAAGCCACAGTGAGAGTTAGTATAAAGGTTGTTGGATTCAATGAACCAAACTAATCTTTTATTGACCATACGTTCCATGGTTTTGCAGAGACAGCTTGTTAGTGCTATTGGTCGATAATTAGACGGATAGAGGCTATTTTTCCCAGGTTTAGGTATAGGGATTATGGTAGCTACTCTTCATGAGTCTGGAAATTTACTACTTTCCCAGATCGCATTTAGAGCAGCTAATAAGTAGTCAAGAGACCCTTGGGGTAATTGTTTGAGAAATTCATAGTGAATTTTGCCTGGGCTGACTGTTGTTGATTGATTGATTGACTGGGTTTAATGGCATATCAACCTCTATAGGTTACTTAATGCCAAAGCCTGTTTACACGTATGTACGATTTGCAGACACATAGTTTAATCATACCATACTAAAACGATACAACTCATTTACTCGCATACGAGTAAGTATTTGCAACTATTTCTATGTGACATTAGTTTATTTAGTGATAATAGTGTTTTTTTTTCCTCACTACTATTTCTACCAATACAAGCATGAATCTATTCAGCATTAATTTGCTTTCTGTTGATTACTTTTTCGGGATTGTAACCAAATCTATATTTTCTGGTACAACCCGGTGTATTTCAAGAATGACAAGACATTATCCATGTGGACGTTCTCAAATAAGTCCTTCATGGAATTTGCATAGAAATAGCGCTTTCTGGTGTCATTAAAAACTTTACCCTCAAGGAGAGGGTGTTTGATTGTGCAGGGCGTTTGGCATGTCAAGCACTGGGGTTGCTGTTCTTGCTTGAGTATAAAAGAGTGCGTAAGTCTGCTGTGACCAATACGCAATCGCGTTATTGTTACTTGCTCTTTTCGCGATTTTCAAAAGGCTGGGTGCCATTCTCCCAAAAAGGGTTTGACCTGAAATAGTTTATTGCTGGTATTTCTATTCCAGTGTTGTTGCCATTTTTTATGGAGGAAATTATTTATTTTCGGTTTCAGATCGGTGTATGGGATGTTGTACTTTTCAGGGGTCAAAATTAAAGCCGATTTTGCTGCCGCGTCTGATCTATGATTTCCTCTCACCCCAATGTGGCTTGGAATCCAACAAAAAACGATTTCTTTGTTTAATGTTGAGTGTAGTCTGCAAAGTAGTTTGATAATAAGTGGGTGCTCTAGTTTTTTGTTGTTTAATGATAATAGGACAGAGAGCGAGTCTGAGAATATGATGAATTTTTAGCGTTTTTCTTTCGAGATAATGTCGAGAGCCAAGTCTATTGCACAGGCCTCAGCTGTGAAAATAGAACTATCCATTGGCAGGGCTTTTGTTTTTATTATTTTGTTTAAGACTGCTGCACATGCTGTTTTATTGTGGTCTTTGGATCCATCTGTATAGATACATAGATAGTCGGGATACTGTTGGAGGATATTTTGATGTTTTTCTTGGTAGGTGAAGGGATGTGTCTTTGTTTTATGGAGTTGATTCAGTTGAAGGTTAACTTTTGGGTTTTTAATGATCCAAGGTGGTATTTGTGGCAAGAAGCTTTTATGGATATTATTTAGAGGAATGGTGGCTTCTTTGAGAATAGGCTCCATATGGAGGCCAAATGGTCTAATTGATTTTTCTTTTTGGTCGAAATATTGTCTGTATTTTGGATCAAAGGTGGAGTCATATGCTGGGTTAGAGGGAGAAGATTTAAGTTTGGTGTAATACTAGAGGGCTAACATTTCACTTCTGATCTGTAGAGGTGCTTCGTGAGCTTCGGTGTATAAGCTGTCAATTGGAGAAGTTCTAAATGCTACTAATACCAGTCTTAAGCTTCCATGGTGAATAGGGTCAAGTTGTTTCAGATAGATTTCCTAGCAGATCTATATACGAAATTGCCATAGTCAAGTTGAGAGCGGAGAAGAGTTCTATATAACTTAGAGTTTGACTGTCAGCTCCCCACTCTGTGTGGGCAACGACTCGCAGAAGTTGTTGGGCACGGGTTGATTTGTTTTTTAGGTATTTTATGTGTGGGATGAATGAAAGTTTTTTATCGAATATTATGCCGAGGAATTTGTATTCGTTAATGACTGGTATTTCGGAGAGGGTCTTTTGACTTGGAGAACTTAAATCCATTTTCTCTTGCCCATTTATTTACTTTAAGTTTAGTTGAAGTTGTCGCTCTACTATGTTCATATGAGTGGCCCGATAGCATATGACGAAGTCGTCGACGTAGAGAGCACTGTCGATTGAGGGGGTTAGACATTTTACAATGTTATTGATTTTTATGGAGAAGAGAGTAACGGAGAGGATGCTGCCTTGCAGAACACCCTCCTCTTGATGTTGTGAGTTTGAAAGGGTGGATCCGACGCATACCCTAAATGTTCTTTCGAAGAGAAAGTTTTTTATGAACATCGGCAGTCTTCCTCTTAAGCCTAGATTATTGAGGTCCCGCAAAATACCATACTCCCACGTAGTGTCATAAGCCTTCTCTAAGTCAAAAAATACTGCCGTCAGATGTTGTTTTCTGATGAAGGTTTCTAGTCGTATCAAATGATCTATGGTTCCTCTTCTTTTCCGGAATCCTGTTTGCAAATTTGTTATTAGACCATTTGTCTCAAGATACCACGTCAGTCTACTATTTATCATCCGCTCCATCGTCTTACAAAGGCAGCTAGTCAATACGATGGGTCGATAATTCTGCGGGTTCGATGTATCTTTGCCTGATTTAGGGATCGGGACAATTATTGATTGTCTCCATGTTTCTGGGAAAGTACCGTTCACCCAAATATTATTATATAGCTTTAGTAGCCATTTGACCGATTCATCTGGTAGCTGTTTAAGGAACTTGTTGTGTACTTCATAAGGACCGACGGCTGAGTGGTTGGATTTTTTTATGGAGTCCACTAGTTCAGTTAGGGTGAATGGCTTATTGTATTCTTCGGAGTTATTTGAAGAGAACTTTATTTTTTTCTTTTCGAGGGTGGGTTTGATTTTATAGAATTCTGTGTTGAATTGGCTGGAGGAGTTTTTAGAAAATGTTTCTGCAAGAAGATCTGCTATGGCCTTTTTACCTGTTATTTTGTGGTTTGTTACGGAGAGGTGTTTTAGTGGAGTTGATTGTTTTTTACCAGCTATTTTTCGAATCATGAGCCAAACCGTTTTGATGTTAGAAGAGGTATTTAGCTTGCTCACGTAATTTAGCCAGGATTTTTTCTTGGCTTCTCTGATGATTTTACGGGCGTTAGCTCGGTGGAATTTAAAAGAGATTAAATTGGAGGTTGTGGGTTCAGTATTGAATTTCCGCAAAGCTGTTCGTCGTAGGCGAATAGCCTGTTTACATTCTTTGCTGAACCAAGGTCTGTCTCGTTTATGAATTGTTGGGTTGTGTGGAATGCATGTTTTAGCTATATTTATAAGTTTTTTGGAGAATTCGGGAATAGTTTTGGTATTGTTTCCTAGGAGGTGTTTCTGACATTGAGAGCGAAATTCTTCCCAGTTAGCTTTATTCAACCTCCACCGGGGAAGGTCGTCGTCTTGAGGGTGCAAACTCTTGAGTACAATTGGGAAATGGTCGCTCCCGCATGTGTCCTCATACACCCTCCAGGTGAAATCAAGGAACAATGAAGTGTCGCAGAGGGTTAAATCAATGGCTGAGTAGGTAGCAGATGATGGATCCAGATGTGTTGGTGATTTTTGTTGAATAGGCTGAGATTATTATTGTTAATGATATTTTCAAGAGTTTGGCCTTTGTGGTTTGTGCTTCTACAGCCCCACATGGTGTTATGGCTGTTAAAATTGCCAAGTAGAATAAAAGGTGTGGGTAGTTGCTGTAATATGTTGTTGATTTCACTTTCATTTATGGCATCATGGGGCGGAATATATAGAGAGCAGATATTAATTGTTCTGTGTAAAGTCACTTTGACAGCTACAGCTTGGAGTTGAGTGTTGAGGTGGATTTTGCTTTGAGGTATGTCGTTCCTAATAAGGATTGAGACACCACCCGAAGCTCTATGACCGGTATTGTTGATGAAATTGTAACTTTGGTGGTTTTTTATTGTGATATCATCATTGGTTTTCAGAAATGTTTCTTGAAGGCAGACAATGGCAGGTTGTTGTTGAGTCATCAATAAGAGCAGTTCGCTCCTATTGGCTTTGATTCCGCGGCAGTTCCACTGGATTATTTTGTGGTTCATTGTTAGGCCTTAGATCTGGACTGTTTGATCGTTTATTTTTATGGCCTTTATATTTATGTACTTGGGGGCTGTTTTCTATTTCCATCTTTTCTAAATTTTTTAATTTGTTACTTGCGTCAACATTTTCATTTTGTTTTGGATTAATTTTTGGCTTGTCTTTTTGTAGTTTCTTGTTTGGAGAGGTATCTGTAGAATTGGGTGGTCTTATTGGGGATCTCCTATCTCTTGGTCTTGTTTTAGAAGGGGATTTCTCCGTGACACATTTAGTTGGTTGTGTGGTTGGTGATAGCTCCATGTTCTTTTCTAGATCGGTCTTAACCGTGGAGGTGTGTGAGTGTGCAGGTGTCTTCACTTTGTCTGCTACAAGATCTGCCTTTGTAGTTGGTGTCTCTGAAATTTTGTTAGTATCAAGGGAGGCTCTTATTTCATTGATATAGCCTTCCCAGTCGCCCGGCTCCAGCTGAATCAATTTTTTTACTATCCTCTCGTAATTATACTGGGTTTTATTGCGCTGGACAGCTTGAGAGTAGGTTGTGGTCTTAGATCCTACTATCATTTTCCGCGCTTCATTGAATGGGATGTTGTTCTTGTGTTTGATTCCCAGTATTTCTTTTTCTAGCTTCCAACTCTCACAGGATCGTGCATAGACGGGATGATCGCCTCCGCAATTCGCACAGTTATACGGATTGTTGCAATTGTCAATATGGTGGTCAGGATCTTGTTGTGCACATTTGCCACATACTTTTCGACCTCTACAATTATCTTCGTGATGGCCGTATTTTTGACAATTGTAGCAACGCAATGGATTGGGTATGAATTGCTCAACTCTCTCCATTGTGTAGCCTACTTTTATCCTCTCCGGTATTTTGGGTTGGTCAAATGTCATTATGTAGGTGTTTGTTTCAATGAGTTTACCCTCTTTTTTGATTGAAACTCTCTTTACTTCTGTTACACCTTGTTTCTTCATTTCTTTTTTTATTTCATCAATTGTCCATAATGACAATTCCTTACTTCTTACAACCCCTTTACTTATGTTCAAGGATTTGTGAGGGTAAGTTTTAACGTTTATTGTGTGGAATTTCGTCATTTTCAGTAGGAAATCGGAATTTTTCCTTTTATCTACTTCAACGAGCAAAGTTTGATTTTTTAGTTTTTTTATGTGGACGGGCGTCATATTACTTGATATTACCTTTTCAATTAAAAAAGGTGATAAGTTTGTTATTGGCGTTTCCGTGGATTCAATTATTATGAATCTGGGGAAACTTGCCACACCTTCGTAGTCCGATTCAGTTTCTGTTAGGGTATGTTTCAGTTTTTTTGATGAAAAAAAGCCATGATTGGTAATTGTTGTTCACTGGTCCTATGCTCCACCAGCCACCATGGACTCCAACTTGAGAAGGGAATGAACCAAGGGGGCAACCCATTTGCCTTGGCTGAGACGGGGATACAAAACCAGTATACTCATGCAAAGAGTATGATTCTGAGCTTCTGCCAAATTATGCTTTTTAAAAAACAACAATCTCACAGCGGTCATAAGTCCTACCTCAGCACAACTGACCCTCAGCCCCCGCCTTCTAGCACATATGGAAAAAAGATGGTTGGAAATAGTTCCGCAAAAGTAGATCGAAGTGTTCCATAAGAGCAGATTGTATGATACGATCGGGAAAGTAAAAAAACAAAACCCACACATGTGCTAGGGCATGTCGGGACCAGCCGATTGATCGGATCGGGCCCAATCCGACTGCTCGTCAGACCAAGTAAGGGCCAAAGTGGTGTGTTGCAAGCCACTGACCACTCTGTCGCCGGATCAATGACTGCTCAACCACCAGGGATCCGTCCTAGCGCCTTACGGGTCGCCACCCATGGCCAACAGGTGGCCTCATTTGGGGGGGTCTTACCCCTCTGCAGAGGTGCAGTCGGCGTATTCTACAGCCCCAGCCAACAGGGCGCCAACTGTTGTGTTGTGTGATTTTTGGATGGCTTCTTTTAGCTCAGCCAATATGAAGCATCTGTTATAATTTTCAGCATTGTTAGATTTAAAACTTAATTTTGGATTTTCTGTTTTATGTTTGTTATTGGAGGAGGAATTAGCTGAGAAGGAATCAGCCAGTGCATCGGCAATGTCTTTTATATTTGTGACTTCTGATTTATTTTTGATAAGGTTTTTCAGAAGTGTAGTTTGTATTTTCCTCGAAATCTTTCGTATCATCTTCCAGACTGTATTAGTTTTGGTTGAGGAATTCAGTTTGTTGACATAATTCTGCCAACTGATTTTTTTGTTTGTTTTATAATTTTCCATGCTTTTTCTCGGAGCAGTTTGAAGGTGTTTAAGTTACTCGTAGAGGGTTCTTTGTTAAATTTGCGAAGAGCAGTATTTCGTTGTTGAATTACTACCCTGCATTCATTATTAAACCAGAGTGTGTTGCGTTTATTTGTGGGTGAGGTTTTTGGGATGGTTTTATTAGCTATTTCTATTAATGTTTCAGTGAAATGGTCTATCATGCATGTATTATTTGGGATCTGGACAAGTTCTCTATCACATAAAATTTTAAAATCAATCCAGTCGGCCTTATTAGTTTTCCAACGGGAAGGTCTGTTGTTGTCATGACTAGGTTGAAGAACATCTATTATGATAGGGAAATGGTCACTGCCACAAAGATCGTTATGGACTTTCCATGTGTAGTCCATGTAGCTTGAAGGATCAGTTAGAGTGAGGTCAATAGCCGAGTAGGAGCCGGTAAATGAATTGTGATATGTTGGAGATTTATTATTTAATGTGCATAGATTGTTATTAATTAGGTTTTCCAGATCCTTGCCCTTTTTGTTAGTTTGCAGGCATCCCCATACAGTGTTGTGACTGTTAAAGTCACCTAACAATATGTGGGGTTTCGGAATCTGTTCTATTAACTTGTTTAATTTAGATTCATTTATAGGATCATGTGGTGGGATGTAAATGGAGCAAATGTTTATTGATTTGTGTAGAGTTACTTTGACAGCAATCACCTGGAGATCACTGTCAATGCTGATTTGGTTCTGCGGTACATCTTTGCTGACAAGGATGGAGACACCCCCAGAAGCCCCGAGTCCATCCTTGTGTAGGTGATTGTAAGCCTGATAGTTGTTGATGTTTATCTGGTTATTTTCTTTAATAAATGTTTCTTGGAGGCATACTACTTTGGGATTGTATTTTTCCAGAAGTAGTTGGAGTTCTTCATAATTCGCTCTAATTCCTCTGCAGTTCCATAGTATGATTGAATTAGGCATATTTGATTAGAATGTACTATGGAGGTTTTTTAAAGGTTTTCTTTTTGTTCTTTTCCTTTGATACTTATTTTTAGTCTCTGTAGGGCTCGTTGGTTCTATTGCTTGGTCTGATATTTTTCCAGTAGGAAGCAAACTGGCCTGAGCGAGGTTATTCCCCTTTGTGGAGTTCTCCCTAGCTTTCCTATCTTTGTTCAATTCGAATGTTGGTGGGCGGATTGGAGATCTTTGCTTCTTTTTAATATTATTTTGCATGGCCTTAGGAGATTCTGGCCTGTTTTGCTTCTTAATAGGAGTGTGTAATTTTGGAGAGGGTTGGTGAGATGACGGTACTGTTGCCCCCTCATCCCTAGTATCCTCTCCTGTGAAGGTCTGTATATTAGTGGAGATTTTTCCTTGCATAGTTGAAACTTTATAAGGTTTATTTCCAACCAAGGTTTTTATCTCATTAATAAAGCTTCCCCAATCACTCGGATCAAGCTGAATTAATTTCTTCACCATTTCCTCATATTTTATTTCATTTTTTCCTCATTGGACTGCTTGGGAGTAGGTATAGGTGTTAGACCCTACTACCCTTTTCCGTGCTTCATGGTAAAGAATATTATTCTTATATTTTACAGCGAGGATCTCTTTTTCTCTCCTTTAAATATCGCAAGATCTTGCATAGACTGGATGGTCACCAGCACAATTCGTACATTTATAGGGAAATTCACATTCATTCATGTGGTGGCCAGGATCTCTTTGGCCACATTTCCTGCACACTTCCCATCCTCTACATGAGTCCTCATGGTGTCCATATTTTTGACACCTATAGCATCTCAATGGGTTAGGAACAAATTGCTCAACCTTCTCCACAGAGTAGCCAAGCTTTATTTTTTCTGGGATTCCTGGTGTATTGAATGTCATAATATAGATGTTTGTTTCTATTGTTTTACCCTCTTTTTTAATAGAAACTCTTTTGACATCAATCACATCTTGTCTTTTTAACTCCTTTTTTATTTCTTCCAAAGTACATAATGACAGTTCTTTACTCCTCACTACCCCCTTACTTGTGTTCAGGGATTTGTGAGGGTACGTTTTGACTGCAATATTGTTGAACATTGTCATTTTCAACAGAAAGTCCGCATGTTTTCTTTTTTCCACCTCAACGAGTAATATATCATTTTTTAATTTTTTTACCGATTTTGGTGTTATATTACTCGATATGACTTTTTCGTTTATGAATGGTGAGAGACTAGTTATTGGCGAACTTTTGGATTCTATAGAAATGAATCTCAGGAAGGGAGATTCTACTTCATCTTCTGAATCAGTTTCTCTCAAATATCTTTTAAGTTTTTTATTTGCACCAATTGCTTGGGGTTTTTGTGTTGAAAAATCCATATATTTATTGTTTGAGTTTCATTGACTATGCTCCCCACCCACCACGGAGCCCCATTTGGGGATACGCCTAGGGGAAAACCCATTTGCCTAGGAATACCAGGGCTACATAATCAGTATAATCATGCTGATGATGGACAATTTTATTAAGTTCCTGGGTTTTGGTTCCCAAGATGACTACTCACCCAGGGACAGAAAGGTTATAGGTCTTTCTTCAGCATGATTGGCCCTACAGCCATCGCCCTCATTCAGATTTTAAAGTAATCTAGGGCTGACATGACCAGCTGATTGATCGGATGGGGCCCCTCCGACCTCCCGTCTAGCCCAAGTAAGGGCCAAAGTGGATTGTTGCAAGTCACCGACCGCTCAGCCACCAGGATCCCGTCCTCATGCATCATGGGTCGCCACCCACGGCCTACAGGTAGCCCCGTTGGGGGGGGTCTTACCCCTCTACAGAGGTGCAGTCAGCGTATTCTACAGCCCCAGCCGAAAGGGCCATTCTCAAATAGGTCCTTCATGGTATTTGCATGGAAATAGTGCTTTCTGGTGTCATTAAAAACTTTACACTCAAGGAGAACGTGTTTGATTGTGCAGGGCGTTTTGCATGTCGAGCACTGTGGTTGTTGTTCTTGCTTGAGTATAAAAGAGTGCGTAGGTCTGCTGTGACCAATACACAATCGCGCTATTGTTACTTGTTCTTTTCACGATTTTCAAAAGGCTGGGCGCCATTCTTCCAAAAAGAGTTTAACCTGAAATAGTTTATTACTGGTATTTCTATTCCAGCGTTGTTGCCATTTTTTAATGGAGGAAATTATTTATTTTAGGTTTCAGATAGATGTATGGGATGTTGTACTTGTTTTGCTGCCGCGTCTGCTCTATGATTTTCTTTCACCCCAATGTGGCTTGGAATTCAGCAAAAAATGATTTCTTTGTTTGATGTTGAGTGTAGTCTGCAAAGTAGTTTGATAATAAGTGGGTGCTCTAGTTTTTTGTTGTTTAATAATAGGACAGAGAGCGAGTCTGAGAATATGATGAATTTTTTGTGTTTTTCTTTCGAGATAATGTCGAGAGCCAAGACTATTGCACAGGCCTCAGCTGTGAAAATAGAACTATCCATTGGAAGAGCTTTTGTTTTTATTATTTTGTTTAAGACTGCTGCACATGCTGTTTTATTGTAGTCTTTGGATCCATCTGTATAGATACATAGGTAGTTAGGATGCTGTTGGAGGATATTTTGATGTTTTTCTTGGTAGGTGAAGGGATGTGTCTTTGTTTTATGGAGTTGATTCAGTTTTAGGTTAACTTCTGGATTTTTAATGATCCAAGGTGGTATTTGTGGCAAGAAGCTTTTATGGATATTATTTAGAGGAATGGTGGCTTCTTTGAGAATAGGCTCCATATGGAGGCCAAATGGTCTAATTGATTTTTCTTTTTTGTCAAAATATTGTCTGTATTTTGGATCAAAGGTGGAGTCATATGCTGGGTTAGAGGGAGAAGATTTAAGTTTGGTATAAGACTGAAGGGCTAATTTTTCACTTCTGATCTGTAGAGGTGCTTCGTGAGCTTCGGTGTATAGGCTGTCAATTGGAGAAGTTCTAAATGCTCCTAATACCAGTCTTAAGCTTCCATGGTGAATAGGGTCAAGTTGTTTCAGATAAGATTTCCTGGCAGATCTATATACGAAAATGCCATAGTCAAGTTGAGAGTGGAGAAGAGTTCTATATAACTTAACTAGAGTTTGACAGTCAGCTCCCCACTCTGTGTGGGCAATGACTCGCAGAAGTTGTTGGACACGGGTTGATTTGTTTTTTAGGTATTTTATGTGTGGGATGAATGAAAGTTTTTATCAAATATTATGCCGAGGAATTTGTATTCGTTAACGACTGGTATTTCGGGGTCATCAATTTTTAGGAGAGGGTCATTGTGCATTTTCCTTAGAGAGCAAAAATGCACGCATTTAGTTTTAGACTTGGAGAATTTAATCCATTTTCTCTTGCCCTTTTACTTACTTTGTTTAAGTTTAGTGAGAGTTATCGCTCTACTATGTTCATATGAGTGGCCTGATAGCATATGATGAAGTCGTTGCCGTAGAGAGCACAGTCGATTGAGGGGGTTAGACATTTTACATTATTTTTGATGGATTCGATGTATCTTTGCCTGATTTGGGGATCAGGACAATTATTGATTGTCTACATATTTCTGGGAAAGTACCATTCACCGAAATATTATTATATAGCTTTAGTAGGCATTTGACTAATTCATCTGGTAGCTGCTTGAGAAACTCGTGTACTTCATCAGGACCGACAGCTGAGTTGTTGGATTTTTTATGGAGTCCACTAGTTCAGTTAAGGTAAATGGTTTATTGTATTATTTTTTTCTTTTCAAGGGTGGGTTTGATTTTATAGAATTCTGTATTGAATTGGCTGGAGGAGTTTTTAGAAAATGTTGCTGCAAGAAGATCTGCTATGGCCTTTTTACCTGTTATTTTGTGGTTTGTTACGGAGAGGTGTTTTAATGGAGTTGATTGTTTTTTACCGGCTATTTTCTGAATCATGATGTTAGAAGAGGTATTTAGCTTGCTCACATAATTTTGCCAGGATTTTTTCTTGGGTTGTCTGATGGTTTTACGGGCATTAGCTCGGTGGAATTTAAAAGAGATTAAATTAGAGGTTATGCGTTTACTGTTGAATTTCTGCAAAGCAGCTCGTCGTAGATGAATAACCTGTTAACATTCTTTGCTGAATCAAGGTCCGTCTCATTTATGACTAGTTGGGTTGTGTGGAATGCATGTTTTAGCTATATTCAGGAGTTTTTCAGAGAATTCAAGAATGGTTTCGGCATTGTTTACTATGAGGTGTTTCTGACATTGAGAGTGAAATTCTTCCCAGTTAGCTTTATTTAACCTCCACCGGGGAAGGTTGTTGTCTTGAGGGTGCAAACTCTTGAGTACAATTGGGAAATGGTCACTCCCGCATGTGTTGTCATACACCCTCCAGGTGAAATCAAGGAAAAGAGAAGTGTTACAGAGGGTTAAATCAATGGCTGAGTAGGTAGCAGATGATGGATCCAGGTGTGTTGGTGATTTTTTGTTGAATAGGCAGAGATCATTGTTGTTAATGATATTTTTAAGAGTTTGGCCTTTGTGATTTGTGCTTCTACAGCCCCACATAGTGTTATGGCTGTTAAAATCGCCAAGTAGAATAAAAGGTGTGAGTAGTAGCTGTAATATGTTGTTGATTTGATTTTCATTAATGGCATCGTGAGGCGGAATATATATGGAGCAGATATTAATTGTTCTGTGTAAAGTCACTTTGACAGCTGTTGCTTGGAGTTTTGCCTACTTTTATCCTCTCTGGTATTTTGGGTTGGTCAAATGTCATTATGTAGGTGTTAGTTTCAATGAGTTTACCCTCTTTTTTGATTGTAACTCTCTTTACTTCTGTTACACCTTGTTTCTTTATTTCTTTTTTTATTTCTTCAATTGTACATAACAATTCTTTACTTCTTACAACCCCTTTACTTATATTCAAGGATTTGCGAGGGTAAGTTTTTACATTTATAGTACAGAATTTAGTCATTTTCAGAAGGAATTTGGCATTTTTTCTTTTATCTACTTCAACGAGCAGAATTTGATATTTTAGTTTTTTATGTGGACAGGGGTCATATTACTAGATATTACTTTTCCAATTAAAAATGGTGATAGGTTTGTTATTGGCGTTTCTGTAGGTTCAATTTTTATGAATCTTGGGAAACTTGGCACACCTTCGTAGTCCAATTCAGTTTCCGTTAGGGTAAGTTTCAGTTTTTTTGATGAAGAAAAAGCCATGATTGCTAATTGTTATTCGTTGGTGGTATGCTCCACCACCCACCATGGAGTCTAACTCAAGAAGGGAACGAACCAAGGGGGCAACCCATTTGCCTTGGCTGAGACGGGGATACAATACCAGTATACTCATGCAAAGAGTATGGTTTTGAGTCTCTGCCAAATTCTGCTTTTAATTACATAACAATCTCACAGCGGTCATAAGTCCTACCTCTCAGCACAATTGACCCTTAGCCCCTGCCTTATAGCATGTATGGGATAAAGGTTTGGGAATAGTTCCGCAAAAGTAGATCGAATAGTTTCACAAGAGCAGAGTGTATGATACAATCGGGAAAAAACAAACATGTGCTAGGGCATGTTGGGACCAGCCGATTGATCAGATTGGGCCCAATCCAACCGCCCGTCAGATCAAGTAAGAGCCAAAGTGATGTGTTGCAAGCCATTGACCACTCTGTCGCCAGATCAATGACTGCTCAACCACCAGTGTTCCGTCTTAACGCCTCATGGGTCGCCACCCACAACCAACAGGTGGCCTCATTGGGGAGGTCATACTCCTCTGCAGAGATGCAGTTGGCGACAGGGCGAGGCTGCACACTTGGTAGTTCTCCTGTCTCCAAGCTGTACTGATCCTGTTGGCCCAACAATGATACCTCCCAATGCTTTTATCGCATCAATTGCTAACAGCAGATCAAACCCCAGTGGTTTGCCATGCACCACCAGCATATTGATCTTGGCAGATTTGCCCTTATCCATGGATATGGAGGAATACTCCGACACCGCAACACGCACGGGATGTTCCTCCAATCGTCTTGATGTCCACACCTGCTTTCCTCCAAGATCAGCATCGATCTGCATCCATAATTGTCAGTGAATAGCCTGTATCAATCAGTGCTGAACACCGCAACATGTCAACATAGATGCCTACCACTGGGTGTGCTGCGTTCACGTCTTGGTGAAGGAGAAGGCTGGCGCTTATGCATTCTCCCCTTGCTCGTTTCCTGAGCAGTTCTGGGCCCAGTGTCCACATTCACCACATCAGTAGCACCGTGTTTTGTGCTTTCAGCAGTCCTTTTCAAAGTGACCTTTAACGTTACAACAGATCACATTGGTCCTAGGGCTGCTCTTGGCACAACTGTTGGGTGAGCACATGGCTGCAACTAAATCCTGCTTTTGTTCCTCAGTCGTTGTCGGAACTCTCGCTCTTGATATCAGATCCCCAATGGTCAGGGCTTTGACATTTGGTGCCTGTTGAAGTCTGATTGAGATGGTGTCAGGGAACCCTGTGACAAAAGTCAGTTTTGTAACCGTTTTCAGCCCATTTCCCTTGAACCCGGCCAGTCCAACCAACTGCCTGATTTTGTTGGCATAGACGTACATATGTTCACCAGCCTGCCTGATCATGATCATTTTCCTGTACACTGCGAATGCATCGTCAGTGAATACCTCTTTCAGCTGAGTTGTGATCTGCTCTATCTGCTTTTGGTCATCCTCCTCCATTTTCATGTAGAGGGCCAGTGTATCACCTTCCAAATACAATGGTAGCAGACTCGTCACACCATCCACCTGCTAAAGTTTCGCCACAAGTCTCACTTTCTTCAGCCACACTACCACGTCACTCTCGCCGGAAAATGGCTTTATGATATCGCTGCTTATGCATACCTTAGCCATGGTGATATTGCCGAAATAGCTTGAAAGAAGAGAGGGGTGGATGGTATGCCTCTTCAGCAACAGAAAGCAAAGAGTCTCTAGTAAGTGAACACGTGGAATCAATTTCAAGTGCTGTTGCTGTGTCATCTTAATAGAAGGTGGACAGCTGAATTTCTATGCTGAAAATATTCCTTTTTACTGCAACAATCTTCTCTAGCAGTTGTACACACAAGCTCGTCTCTTGTTATGTGTCGCCAAGACTCAATACGCCTCTCTTGTCTGGTGCATTTAGGAAGGACTTAAATAATCATACCAAAATGCCACATCACACAATGTGGTAATTTACATGCATGCCAGTGTGTAGGTAGTCCTGACATCAAACACGATTCACTATCGGGAGACTGTGAGTTCGATCTCCCCAATCACCCGTTTCTCTCTCCCTGATCTCATTTTACATGCCAGACATATTTGTACACACTTTGAGCTGCCATGTGCATGATTTCTCTCGCCACACATTCCCTCCAGACCATTGGAATTGCAAATAGCATATGCTTCCTTTTACCATTCCTCCAATCCCTCAAGTTCTCCACAAATGTTTTACAGCAAATTTGGGGAGCAAATGGCTTATCCTGATCACCTAGTTTGACTCCAAAGTAATCGCAATATGCCTTCTACACAAAGTCAGTGACTTTTGCTTGATGGTTAGGAAGAACCATATTACTGCATACATGACAGAACTTGTTAGAATTATTTTTACACTTGCTATCAATTCTTACAGGAATACAAATGTCAAGCTGAAAAGAGAAAAAATAAATCAACACTCAGCTCTTTGTTGACACTTGAGACAGTACATTAAAATCATTTTAAGCTGAGGGATAAGCCCCACCACCTCTAGGTATGTGGGTGTTAGCAAATAGGCTGGTACACTCTAATTCAGTACACATACAACATTATATGCTTTACTAAACATCAGGCACCCACGATCAGCTGTGACAAGTTGACTCCATTGGCTTTTGAATATTGTGTACAATTTGTTGTAAAGTACTCAAGCACATCTTAAAAACCAGATCTGATCAAACACAATGAATAGTATTTTTGAAGTCAGCATAAAATAGTGATCATGCATCACTTGAAAAACCTTTTACCTTTGTAAAAAATCTTTTTGAAGCAGGCCAGTGTTATTAAACAAATTTTGTGTAGTTATTAGTTAGTTGCCGAGCCAGGTGATGTAAATCTGCCAAGAATTCATCTATAGTTTTATTTTGCTGCAACTGTTGTGCTGAAAACTGGTCAAACGCATTAAATGCATCTGTCGTATGCGGTCATGAGGGCTCTCTTTATTTCTTCTGGGTCTGTCGTTTTCTTCTTACACAGGTACCGATACATGGCGAGAGTACCACCTCGTAGACATAGCGGCAAGACATGTTCCACTCTGTCCATAGTGCAGAGTTTGCAAACCAGCTCCATATTCTCTATCCATTCAACAATAGGCAAGTCTGTCTTGGTGCCACTGAACTCCAGAATCACCTGGATATCAAATACCTTGCCCATCATCGCCAAGGAATGACAAGTTTCGAAATAGCTTGTAGTTATTAGTTGTTGGATCAAAGTTGATTACAAGGCAGTTAGGACTAGTAGGCAATTGTACAATGGAAGGAAATGGATTCCGTGATTTGTTTTCCCTACCGATTTTCCTTTTCCCTCTCCACATTATTACATGTCCTCATCATTTTTCTTTGCTCGCTTGTTCTGTCTGTCAAACTGGAGGTCTGCAGAAAACAAAAAAGATGCCATTGCTACTGGCATTGCTCGTTTTATGCAACAAAATTTGCATGCGAGAGAACCCAGTAGACCTTCGTTTCCGTGGCTTAATTCCTGTTCACTATCACATTTAGATTTAACATTTTTAATACAGAATGATTGATGGATAAGTGCTGAAGTAAATAAAGTAAGAAATAAACATTTTTTTTATAAAATAAACGCATTTTTGATCAGACTATGAAGTAAACATTTTTAAACATTTCTATTTTAAAGTCACCCTCTTTGATATGTGCCACGAAGGACTGGAGAAACTGAAAATATAGAAAAAAATGTACCTATTTATTGAGACAAATTCTTGAATCTCGCAAAGTATTATTATTACTTCAATTAGTCATACCTTTTATGTAATTCTTCTAATTCATCTTCTTTTTGCTTCTTAACCATTTCAATTTCTGCCTTTCCTCGCTCCAAATTAATTCGATGACGTGCTTTCACTTCAGAAATTTCGTTTTTCAATCGTTTGTTCTCTTCTTCTGTTGAAATAATTTTATCCACAAATTCCTGTCTTACAACATCAGATATGTGGTCATGTTCTTCATGAAATTTTTCTAAGATCTGAAACATACACAATACAAGAGGTTCAAAATATAGGTTTAAATGTAAAATGTGATATTTTACCTGACTCTGCTCACAATGTCATTCCAATTGTTGTCTGTCAACTTTGAAGAAAATTAGGTAATATCTTGATATTCCACAGTCTGCAAACTTTTGAAAATACATAAGTTCATATTAAGTATGATTAACTAAGAAAATAGCATTTTGTATTTCATGCACTAAAGTTGTTAATGATGTTAATAAAATGCTATTAACCTAGTGTGCCATGGCATATCCTAATAGAACAAAATAAGTGTTTATATGTTCAATATTCACAATACAAAGATGATAGATTTCATTAATCAGATCAGAAATGGTTTAATTTCAAATTCAGCTAAAAAATAAATAAAAGTATTATCATAGAAATGTGATAGAAGAAGTAAGCCTTGTATGACCACTTAATATTATTTGATTTGTTTAAAATGTAAAATACAAATCTTTCTCAGGTGGATGTTATACCTGATCTTAAGAATTAATTTAGCATATTTTTCTTAATTTTTCATTTCTTTAAATAAAACCTGCCAGCCCACATGAATTCTGGAACTGAATATTATTATTATTTTTGTTAGGAATCACCATCATCATTGTTTATCAGGTCAAATGCATTCTTCTCTGATGCATTTTAAAGTTACATTATGTTTCACATAAAAGTATGTATTTAACCAACCCCTCCACGATAAGTAGGATGTGCCAATTTCAAGTGAGTTTTCTTTTTCCTAGACTGCTTGCTCTACCAAGGCCAGTGAACCCAGTACTACTTACCCATAGCTAAGAGGAGAAGAAATGGATTCATGCCTTTTCAGAGGTATAAGTGTGAAGTAAAACACAAACTTTTTTCAGAAATTGAATTTAAATCATCAATTTCATTTCCTATAATAATAACCATTATGCTAATCATCCTTCCTATTTTATATAATAATGAATAGAAATGGATTGTAAATAATTTTATCATAATAATACAAAAACAAAAAGGTAAAAAAAAATTGTCTGTGGTCAGGAATATCAAAGTATTACTGACAGAAAAGAAATACAATATACATTATTTCAAATGATCATATATAATGATTCTGAATTTTACTAAATCTTTACTAGATGGAATATAATAGTCATTGTAAGTTACACATTAGAGAATAAAAACAAAGCATACGATTTTATAGAAAAATAAAGTATTTAAGTATCTATATGAATAAACAAGAAGACTTTATCAAACAACATAAAATGTGCTTCATTACCAATTTTAAATCATCAATTTCATAGGTTTTCTGTTTTAGTTTTACTTTTAGTTGTTCATTGGCTCCTTCAGTTTCTGTTAGTTGAGCCTAAAAAAGACATTAAACAAAAAGTTTTAATATTTAATACAAAGTTTATTTTTATATGAGTATATCATTGATCTATGCAAAATAACAAATATTAAACTAGTACCATAACATGGATTGCCTGAGAAACATTTGACCTGCTTTATAGATAAAGAACATTTTCTTTTTTTACATACCAGATGGGGTCATTTTTTTTCTAATATATATCAGACAAGGTTTTATCTGGAAATATCAGACAAAGTAAGATTTGTGAATATCAAGAAAGAATCATCAGTTAAAATTTAAATCATAGAAGTATCTATTTTTAAATTTTTTATTCTTGCAGAACTTTAGGCATGCTCATGAAGCCTAGTTTAGTCAAGCACAAGGCCATTTCGAAGAATAATATGAATATCATCAAAATCAATTTTATCTCATTTTTCTTTCAGCATATTTCTTCTGCTTTTTATAGTCACTCTCATCATAATTCTATGACTTAACAGTATGAATCAGAAACAAAAGTAAAGGAAAAGCCTCCATAAGACTTGAAGGAAAATAGCTTATTTGAATAATGCCTTCATGATCAAATCAATATATGACACCAACACAGTAAGATAGGTTCCCAAAGATAAGTTGGTTGTTTGGGTTTTATGGCATATCAACCTTTGTAGGTCATTTAACACCAAATTCTGTCTATATATACATACATATTCAACCAAACACTTCAAAACGAATACAAAGGTAGGTAAAATTTTCTATTAGCAGGATTTCATTTGTTTGCACAAGATTAACCATTTTCAAGTTGTCATATTTTTTGGTACAACTCTGTCTCTCTCAAGAAGGACAGAACATCATCTATTTTGACGTTCTCAAACAAATCGGTTAAGCTATTTACTTTGAAAAATCGCTTTCTGATAACAGCAAAAGTTCTGCATTCTATAAGAATGTGTTTAACTGTGCAAGTTGTCTGGCAGGTTGAACACTGGTTGTGGTTCCTGTTTCAAAATGAAAGAGTGAGTAAGCCTTGTATGACCAATTCGCAATCACGATATAACAACTTGTTCTCTTCTTGATTTTCTCTATGCTGGTCTCCACTCTCCTAAGGTTGGCTGAATTTGAAAGAGTTTATTGTGGATGTTATTGCTCCATTGTTGTTGCCATTTTGTGTGAAGGAATTTATTAATTGTTGGTTTCAGGTCAGTATATGCGATTCTGGATTTATCAGTTGTCAGATCTAAGGCCGATTTGGCTGCCAAGTCTGCTCTTTCATTCCCTCTCACTCCAATGTGGTCCAGCATATAATTATTTCTTTTCTATTTGACATTGAGTCTAATCTACTCAACAGTTTAATGATAAGAGGGTTCTGAAATTTTTTATTTCTTAATGATAGCAAGACAGAGAGTGAGTCTGAAAATATTATAAATTTCTTATTCTTACTCTTTGAGATGATGTTGAGAGCTAGGTCTATTGCACGGGCTTCTGCTGTGAAGATAGCACTTTCCCTTGGAAGAGCTTTCTTAAGAACTGTTTTGTTCAAAACAGCCGTGCACGCTGCCCTACCATTGTCCTTGGATCCATCTGTAAACACCAGGGTGGTGTTTGTGGAAAAATGCTTTCATGTATATTATTTAGTGGTATTTTTGATTCTTGTAGGGTCGACATCATCTGAAGGGCAAAAGGTTTTATTGTTTTCTCTTTTCTTTTAAAGTGTTGCTTGATTTTGGATTGAAGGTGCAGTCATAAGCTGGGTTAGATGGGCAAGATTTCAGCTTTGCTGGAGAGCCAGTTTTTCACATCTCAGTGTAATAGGTGGTTCATCTGCTTCTGTGTATAGGCTTTCAATAGGAGAAGTGCTATATGCTCCAAGAGCTTGGTGGTGTATAGTGTTTAGTTCTTTCAAGTATGTCTTTCTAGCTGCCCCATATATAAAGCAGCCATAATCAAGTCTTGATCTGATTAATGAGCGATATAATTTTAATAATGTTTCTTTGCTTCCTCCCCAGTTAGTGTGTGCTATAGTTCTAAGTAATTGTATGGTTTTGTTGCATTTTGTTCTCAAGTATTTGAAATGTGGAATGAAGGAGAGTTTGCAGTCAAAAATGATTCCTAGATATTTGTAGTGTTCAACAATTGGTATTTCGGTGTGGTCAATTTTCAGTACTGGATCTAGGTGGAGCAGAAGTGAATGCATTTTGTTTTTTCTTTCGAAAATTTTAATCCATTTTCCATGGTCCATTTGTGCAACTTATCAAGGCATATTTGAAGTTGTCTTTCTATATGATTCATATTCCTTGCTCTGTAGCAGATCAGGAAGTCATCCACATAAAAACACACAGTTTGTTCCGCTATTTATGTTTTTCACAATATTATTAATTTTTATATTGAACAGCGTGACAGATAATACACTGCCCTGAGGTACACCCATTTCTTGTTGTTTTTCTTCAGAGAAAACCTCCCTCATTCTTACTCTAAATCGTCTATCTTGAAGGAAGTTTTGGATAAATATTGGCATTCTGCCTTCTAATCCGAGGTTTTTCAGATCTTTTACAATGCCATACTTACAGGTTGTGTCATGCTTTTTCAAGATCAAAGAAAACTGCCACTAGATTTTCTTTTTAATAGAAGCCTCTCAGTTGAATGTTTCTAATCGAATAAGGTGATCCATACGGCTTCTTTGGCTTCTGAAACCAGATTGGTATTCTGTTATTAATCTATTGGTCTCTAAGTACCAGATCAATCTGGCATTTACCATTCTTTCTAATGTTTTGCAGACACAACCGCTAAGAGTAATGGGTCGGTAATTTTTGGCGTTTGTATTGTTTTTGAAAGTTTTCGGAATTGGTATAACAGTGGTTTCTTTCCATATTTTAGGTATGTCACCACAGTTCCATAAATCATTGAAGATTTATAGGAGGAAATTTGTACATGGTTTGGGTAATTCTTTCAGGAACTTATAATGTATTCTGTTGGGTCTGACTGCTGTATTGTGTACCTTGTTGAGGGATTCTTTTAGTTCTACGATAGAGAAAGGTTGGTTGTAAGTTTCAGTGTTTTTGCTTTGAAATTTGATTTTAACTTTTTCTACTTTTGTTTTGATAATTTGAAAACTTTTGCTTTGGTATTTGGCAGAAAAATTTTGTGAGAAAGTTTCAGCTAGATGATTTGCTATATCTTTCTCGTCTGTGATTTTCAGATTATTGTGAGTAAAGTGTTTTGTAGGAGTATTGTTATTTTGGCCAGTTATTTTCCGAATCATCTGCCATACTTTTTTTGGCTTTGTGTTACTATCTATTTTGGCAACGTAATTTCTCCATGTACTTCTTTTGGAATCTTTGATGATTTTTCGGGCTTTGGCTCGACTGTTTTTTTAAGTGTTTAAATTTTCTCGTGTTGGGTCTATTTTAAATTTTTTAAAAGTTGCTTTCTGTAATCTGACAGCTTTTTTACATTCTTCATTGAACCATGGCCTATTGTACTTTATAGAGGTAGAGCTTTTAGGTATATGTTCTTCAGCTATGTTTAACAGTGTGTTCGTAAAATATAAAATATTTTCTTCATTGTTTTTATTGGCTTCTGGGGTTAGTTGGCCAAGGCATGAAGTTTTAAAACCATCCCAGTTAGCTTTCTTAGGTTCCAGCTTGGAGTTCTTTTACTCAATTCATCAGTGGTGTTTTCTAATAGAATCGGAAAGTGGTCACTTCCACAGGTGTCGTCATGTACTTTCCAATTGTAATCAAGAAACAAGGAAGGGTCACATATTGATAGGTCTATTGCAGAATATGTGCCTGTTGCTGGGTGCAGATATGTGTTGGATTTATTGTTGTACATGCACAACTGATGCTGATTTAATAAAGATTCTAATACTTTGCCCCTTTTTGTCAGTTTTCTTATTTCCCCAGATTTCATTATGGCTATTAAAATCCCCCATTATAACAAAGGGTCTTGGTAGTTATTCTATTAAATTGTTCAGCTCCAATTCCTTGGGTTCTTCATTTGGGGGGGATATATACTGAACACACTGTTATTGTTTTGTGGAGGGTTGCTGATATAGGGACTGCTTGCATGTTTGTATTTAGAGTAATTTCGCTGTGAGGGATGTTGTTGTTTATAATTATAGATCATCCGCCACAATGTCTATCAGTGTGCTGTTTAATATAGTTGTACGAATAATAGTTTTGCATGTTGATGGAGGTGTTGTTTTTGAGGTGAGTTTCTTGGAGGCATATGATTGCTGGGCAGTATTTTGTGATAAGTAGTGTAGTGGAAGGAAAATTTCGTATTTTGGTTTGGCGCGCAAATTAATTCGACGCATAATTTCACCCAATCAGGATGACTTATTCAGCCCGGGGCCACCTTTACGGGCAGCAGAAATTGGGTAAGCTGCCAAACACAGTCTCTTTAGCTGGACAATGCCGCCCAGTGTCGACATCTGACTGGTGGTTCTTGAATAGCAGCATGGACACATGTGGGAACCTATCTAATTTATGGATTTCTTGCATCTAATAACTTTTAGACCAAGGAATCTCAGTTGAATATAAATTAGATACATTCAATACGCCACTACAGGAACAACTTTATGTCACCCCCCAAAATTGGCTATGTCAACGCGATGCTTTTATTCTGCTCTTGACACCTAGCTCTCAATTCACCTCTGGGCCACTTTAATGGAGACAACACACACTCTCCACCAGACACACAAAACTCACGGTGACTCCAAAGTTCATTTCCTACAATGGCAACATGGCTTTCGCTAAACTACGGCGAACACAATCCCTCACACGTCCGACGACACACGCTGCCATCTCAACCTTCTCCATTTCGTCTATATACTCACAACCTGTTCTACGAGACTTGCAGCACAAAAGCAAACTAAATATTCCATGCTGCAAATAAAAACCATTCTTAAAAACACATTTTGACTATCGGCATCTTACTTCATCAACCTTCCTTTATTACCTTACAAACTTGGCAAGGAAACAACAACGTAAACACACACATACGTTGCACCATCTTCCTCGCTAAACACAAACAAATATTTTCCCCGCACAACAAATATACTTAAGGCCAAAGTAGTAACAATTCACAGTAGTTGACCCTTGCTCCTCTGATGTTCCATTGGATTATTTTATTCATTTAGTTTAGATTTTTGTGACTTTTTTGGTTGAGATTTGTTGATTGGAGTTTTATTCTCAATCTCCATTTCTTCGATCTCTTCAAATTTGTTTGGTGTGATTATTGGGGTGGGCTGTGTTTGAGTAATTCTTTTAGGTTTGGTTGGTTTGGTTTCGTGGGTTTTATGGCATATCAACCTTTGTAGGTTATTTAACACCAAATCCATTTTTATTTAACTAATCAGTTCTATTTCAAACAATTCAGTTTAGCATGAGTACATAGATGGTTGGTTGGATTTTATGGCATATCAACCTTTGTAGGTTATTTAACGCCAAATCCATTTTCATGTAAATAGTCAGTTCAATTTCAGTTAAGTGTAAATACAGTTTTAATGTCGAAAAACAGTTCTATTTCAAATAATTCAGTTAAGCATAAGCACGCAGTTTAAACGTTTCTATTTCAAGCTATTCAGTTTACTCAATTCATTTTAGCATAAGTATGCTGTTAGTTCTATTTAACCCATAGATGGGGTCCTATCAGGTGCTACCACTCTGGGCCAGAGTGGACCTGGGAGCGATAGCAATGAAGGGGTACTCCGCATTCCCCAAAGCTCCAGCACTGCTGGAACCTCACCATCAGATTGTTTAGTGTCATATCCAGGACACTCATTAGGGGGGGGTCTTACCCCTCTGCAGAGGTGCAGTCAGTGTATTCTACAGCCCCAGCTGACTGGGGAAGTAATTCTTTTAGTTGGGTTTTGTTTTTTAATGGTAATATCTTTCGTTTTATTTTCATTTATATCTTTGTTAATGTCTGGAGGTCGTACCGGTGACCTTTGTCGCTTTTCTTTAGTTTGTTCAGTGGTTTTAAGGTTTTCTTCTGTGTTGGTATTAGCATTTACTTTCGTTTTTATACAAGGTTTGGTTTGGTTTGGTTTTAATGGTATATCAACCTTTGTAGGTTATTTAACGCCAAATCCATTTTTATGTAAATAATCAGTTCTATTTAAAACAATTCGGTTTAGCATGAGTACACAGTTTAATTGTCAAAAACATTTCTATTGCAAGCTATTCAGTTATATATAACAATTCAATTTAGTGTAAGTATAGTTTCAGTGTCAAAAATAGTTCAATTTAAAACAATTCAGTTTAGCAAAAGCACACAGTTTTAAATGTAAGTATAGTTTAATTGTAAAAAAACCTTTTTATTTCCAGCTATTCAGTTTAGTCAAGCAATTCAACTTCAGCTAATTCAGTTTTGTAAAAGTACAGATTTTGTTTACACACAGTTATATGTCAGAACAGTTCTATGTTCAACAATTTAGTTTAGTGTAAATACAGTTTCAATGTCAAAAAACAGTTTCAGTTATATGTAACAATTCAGTTAAGTGTAAATACAGTTTTAATGTCAAAAAAACAGTTCTATTTTAAACAATTCAGTTAAGGATAAGCACGCAGTTCAAATGTAAGTTCAGTTTAATTGTCAAAAACGTTTCTATTTCAAGCTATTCAGTTTACTCAAACAATTCAGTTTAGCATAAGTATGCCATTAGTTCTATTCAACCCATAGATAGGGCCCTATCAGGTGCTACCACACCGGGCCAGAGTGGACCTGGGAGCAATGGCAATGAAGGGGTACTCCACATTCCCCAAAGCTCCAGCACTGCTGGAACCTCACCATCAGATTGTTTAGTGTCATATCCTGGACACTCGTGGGGGGGGGTCTTACCCCTCTGCAGAGAAGCAGTTGGTGTATTTGGATAAATATTGCCCCAGCCAACTGGACAATTTTTATACAAGGCTCGCTTTGTTTCGTTTCAGTTGAATGCATTCTTTTAAGGTTTTCTTGAAATGTTAACCATTCGTTAGCTTTTAAATTTATCAATTTTTCTATTAATTTTTGATATTTATCAATTGATGTGCTATCCTGGGGAGTTTATTTACTTTTTGTGCAACATTAACATATGTTTTAGTTCCCATATAACTTTCAACAATTTTCCTTGCTTCAGGGAAAGGTATATTTTTTGTGTGCTTGATAAACATTATCTCTTTTTCTTTTTTATAAATGGTACAACTTCTTGAAAAGGCAGGGTGTTCCTCATGGCAGTTTGCACATTTTATACTCTTGCATTCATGTTCCATCTGATCTGGATCACATTCGCCACATTTGCCACATACTTGGTATCCTCTACATATTTCTTTGTGGTGTCCAAATTTTTGACACTTAAAACATTGCAGGGGAGCTGGTATGTACTGCTCTACCCTTTCTATTGTGTAGCCAATTCTGATTTCTTTTGGTATTGATGGTTTCTCAAAAGTCAGAATGTATGTATGGGTCTGTATTGTTTCATCATTTCGGCAAATAGTGACCCTTCTGTATTCTTTTATTCCTTGTTTTTTGAAAACCATTTCAATCTCTTCCGGTGTTGCTAGTGACAGTTCCTTACTTCTCACAATGCCTTTGGAGGTATTCAATTTGGCATGAGGATAGGCACGACATTTAAGATTACGAAATATTTCCATTTTCAATAGGTTATCAGTGTGTTTTTTACTTTCCACTTCTACAAGTAGGTTTCCAGCTTGGAGTTTCTCCACAGTTTTTGGGTTGGATCTACTGGATATTATTTTTTCAATCATAAAAGGTGACAGTTGATCTAATTTTGTATCTTGTAATGATTCAATAATGATGAATCTGGGAAAGTCATTTTCTGTTTCTGAGTCAGAGTCGGATAAATATCTTTTGGATTTTTTGAAAGAAGAAGCCATGATTGGTGTATGTTTTTCATTGGTCCTATGCTCCACCACCCACCGCGGAGTCCAACTTGTGTTAGGAATAAGCCAGGGGTGGGGGAAACCCATTCGCCCAGGCTGAGACGGGGATACATTACCAGTATACTCATATTAAGAGCAAAATTCCGAGTATCTGCTAATTTCTGGTTTAAGTGCCTGGAATTTTAACAGTGGTCAAAACTCTACTCTCAACACAATTGACCCTCAGCCCCCGTCTTCTAGCACTTATAAAAAAGGGTTGGAAATTGTTCAGCAGATGCAGATTGATTAGTACATTCAGGAGAAAAAAACATGCAGGTGCTAGGTCACGACAAGACCAGCTGATTGATTGGATCAGGCCCAATCCGACCGCCGTCAGACCAAGTAAGGGCCAAAGTAGTGTGTTGCAAGCCACTGACCACACTGTTGCTGGATCCCATCCTAGCGCCTTACGGGTCGCTGCCCACGGCCAACAGGCAGCCCCATTGGAGGGGGTTACCCCTCTGCAGAGGTGCAGTCGGCGTATTCTACAGCCCCAGCCGACAGGGCGAGGTTTTAGGTCGGTGTATGGAATTTTTGTATTGGATACATGTATCTGGAGTGCTTTTTCATTTCCCTGTGTGCCAATGTGGCTGGGTATCCACGTAAGAATGATACTATTGTTTTTAAAACAAGTGTGCATTTTATCTAGTAGTCTTGTGATAAGAGGAGTTGATGAATTTTTGCTCTGTAGAGCTTGGAGGACTGATTAGGAGTCTGAGTAGATGATGAATTTGGAGGATTTGTGATTTGCTATAATGTTCATTGTGAGGTCAATAGTTATAGTTATAGATTGAGGATTCTTTTGGGAGATGTTTTAACAGTTCTTGGTTTTGGAAGACAGCAGTACAACCAACTTTCATTATTCAGTATAGATGTGGTGGTGGTCTGGGAAGTTGTTTTGGATGTTGAGGAAGTTCATTTGGAAGGTGATGGGGCGTGTTTTGGTTTTATAAAGTTTGGTTAGGTCTAGCTTTATTATTGGTTGGTTTATGGTCCATGGTGCTGTTTGGGGGAGGATTGTGTTATGTATTATTTTGGAATTGATTTTAATTTAATTTAGGAGAGTTTGAAAGGTTTTTGTATCTTGTTTCCATGATACAATTATAGGCAGGGTTTTGGGGACATAAGATGAGTTTAATATAGTATTGGAGTGCAAGTTTATATCTTCTCAAGGAAAGTGGGGGTTCATTTGCTTCTATGTATAAACTTTCAATTGGAGAGGTAGTGAAGGCTCCTAGGGCAATACGGAGTCCTAGGTGATGGATAGTTTCAAGTTCTCTAAGATAGGATTTTCTGGCGGCTCCATATATGAAGCAGCCGTAATCAAGTTTTGATTGTATCAGACATCTGTATAATTTGGTTAAGGTTTTTTTTATCAGCACCCCAAGTCTGTGTGGGCTATGGTTCTCAGGAGTTGGATAGTTTTATTGCATTTGATCCTCAGTTGTTTAATGTGTGGGATGAAGGATAATTTTGGGTCAAGAGTAATGCCCAAGAATTTGTATTGCTGGGTTATGGATATTTCAGAGCCATTTAATGTTTGAGTGGGTTGATTATGCATTTTGCAGATTTGGCAGAAATGCATGCATTTGGTTTTATTGTGGGAGATTTTAAAACCATTTTTCATGGTCCATTTTAATATTTTGTTGATGGATTGTTGCATTTTCCTTTTTATGGTCGCCATGTTTTTAGAACTGTAACAAATGAAGAAGTCGTCGACATATAATAATCCATTGATTTTTGAGGGTAGGCAGGTTGTTATTTTATTTATTTTAATCGTGAATAGGATCACGGATAGGATACTATTCTGAGGTACACCTATTTCTTGTTGTTTTGGATCGGAGAGTGTATTATTTATTCATGTTTGGAACGTCCGGTCTTCTAAGAAGTGTTTTACAAAGATGAGGAGTCTGCCTTGTAGTCCGAGGTCTTTGTGTATGCCATATGGCCAAGTTGTATCATAGGCTTTTTCTAGGTTAAAGAGGACTGCAACTAGATGTTCTTTTTTGATGAATGCTTCCCTAATTAGAGTTTCTATACGGACTATTTGATCTATGGTCCTTCTTTTGGCCCTGAAGCCTGTTTGTAGGTTTGAAAGGAGGTTATTGGATTCAAGGAACCATATTAATCTTTGGTTGATCATTTATTTGAGGGTTTTGCCGGTGCAGCTTGTTAAAGCTATGGGTCTATAACTGGTAGGGTTTGTGGGATCTTTTTGTTTTTTGAGGATAGGAATGGTTATGTCTTGTTTCCATGTAGTAGGGATGTAGTAGGAGCTGAGTTGTTGGAGTTCGGTTAGGGTGAAGGGTTGGTTATAACTATCAGTATTGACAGAGGTGAATTTTATTTTGTTCTTTTCCTCTTTGATTCTGATTGAGTTAAATTGACTTGAGTAATTTTTTTTTAGATGAAACTTGAGCAAAATTTTGTGTTTTCTTGAGAGAGGTGATTTAATGGTTTGTTGGTGTTTTTATTTGCTATTTTCTTTATGAAGTCCCAAATTTTTTTGGATTGGTATCAAAATTTATCTTCGAAATGAAGGTTCTCCAGGAGGATCTTTTAGCTTCTTTGATGATGCATCAGGTTTTTGCCCTTTGTTGTTTGTATTTGTTTAGATTTTTGGATGAGGGGTTTGTCTTGAATTTCCTGAGAGTTGCTTGACGTTCTCTTATCATGTTTTTGCACTCAGCTGTGAACCATGGTTTATTATGTTTTCGAGATATTGTGGTTTTGGGGATGGTTTTATTTGCTATGTTAATGAGGGTGTTGGTAAAATGCATTATGGGTTCTTCTTGATTTGTATTTGACTCTGGGATTAGTGTGGTAAGGCATAGTTTTTTGTAGGATTCCCAATTTGCTCTTTTGAAATTCCATTTTGGAAGTTTTATTTGTGGTTCTGAATTTTTAATTGTGGAATTTTCTATTATTATTGGGTAGTGGTCACTGCCACAGGAGTCTTTGTACACTCTCCAATTATAATCTGTAAAGATTGATGGATCACTAAGGGTTAGGTCTATGGCAGAAAATGAACCTCAGGATGGGTTGAGGTGGGTCTTAGAGTTCTGATTAAAGTGGGGAGTCATTCCTTGATTTTGGGTAGAGTTGTTTGTGGGTTTAACTATATTTGCATAAGTAGTTGTGGCTAGAGAGTTTTCAATGAACTTCCTCGCTTCCGGGTAGGATATATTTTTGGTGTGTTTTACTTCTACTATTCTTTTTTCTTTTCTCCATAATTCACATTCTTTTGAATCTGCTGAATGATTTTGTTTGCAGTTTACACATTTTGGGGGCTGTTGGCAATCTATGTGGTTTCCAGTTTTTCCACAGTTCTTACATATTGGAGGTCTGGTACACTTTTCTTTGTGATGCCCAAACTTTTGGCAATCATGGCATCTCAAAGGATTTGGGATATACGTTTCTACTTTTGTTATTAGATAGCCAATTTTTATTTCTGTAGGTGGTTTTGGAGTGTTAAAGTTTAGAATATAAGTATTTGTTGGGATTATTTGATTGTTCCTTTTTATAGATATTTGTTTGGCATCAGTGACGCCTTGTCCGCGGAGGTTATTTTTTTATTTCATCTAAAGTGCACAGGGAGAGGTCTGGGCTTCTCACTACTCCCTTTGATGAATTTAGGGTATTGTGGGGGTAAGCTTTAATTTTTAAGTTGTAGAAGTATTTTTGTTTTAGTAGTAGGTCTGAAAAAAAATTTTTTTCCACTTCTATCAGCAGGGTATTGTTGATTAGTTTTTTAATAGATTTTGCTTTAATAAAACTGTTAAGGGTTTTTTCAATAATGAAAGGAGACAACTTTGTGATAGGAGTATCCTCCATTGACTCCAGCACGATAAATTTGGGGAAAAGGGTCTGATCAGAGTCATTGTCGGAGTCAGACTCTGCATGCAGACGCTTTAATTTTGTGTTTTTTTGGTTTGGTTTTGTATCCATGGGGATTTTTGCTGAGTTCACTGACTGTGCTCCCCACCCACCATGGAGTCCTATGAAGGGAAATGCACAAGGGGGAAACCCATTCGCCTTGGCAAATCAGGGCTACACATTCAGTATACTCACACAGAGGAAACGAACCAGCAATTTGGAATCTAGGTTTTCATTCCTAAGTTTATTACTCACCTAGAGAAAAGAGGGGAAACAGGTCTTTCTTCAGCGTGATTGACCCTACAGCCACCGCTTTCTACTTTGGAGACCTACAAAAGATTTTCTGTAGGCCTCCGAAAGAGGGCTTGGCATGACCAGCCGATTGGCCGGATAGGGCCTCTCCGACCACCCATCTAGCCCAGTAAGAGCCAAAGTGGAGCATTGCTAATTATGTGACCACTTGGGCAACTGGGTTACAGACAGCTCAGCCACCAGGATCCCATCCTAAAGCGTCACGGGTTGCCACCCACGGCCAACAGGTGACCTTCTGGGGGGGGGTCTTAGCTGTCTACTGAGGTGCAGTCGGTGTATTCTACAGCCCCAGCCAACAGGGTGGGTGAGTTATTTGTTTGTACGTAGATAAGCAGTATTTATAATCACTATTTTACATATCTATTGTACATAGATAATCAGTATTTAAAATCACTATTCAATTTGACATCGGGCACTTGTTTACCTACAGTTGAATGGTCAAACAGTTCTTTTTCAAACAAGTCAATTTTGCATAAGTTGTTTGTTTGTACAGAGTTGAGATGTCAAATCATTCTATTTGACCCATAGATAGGACCCTGTCAGGTGCTACCACTCCGGGCCAGAGTGGACCTGGGACCAAGGCAATAAAGGGGTACTCCACATTCCCCAAAGCTCCAGAATCACTGGAACCTCACCATCAGATTGTTTAATGTCGTTTCCAGGACACTCGTTGGGGGGGGGGGTCTTACCCATCTGCAGAGATGCAGTCAGTGTATTCAACAGCCCCAGCCGACAGGGCGTATCATAGATCAGATCCCAACAGATACTACCACTACAGGTCAAAGTGGAGCCAGGAGTAATACCATACTTGGGACACTTGTTTTAATTGGAATCTTAACTACCTCAGCAGATAATGAAGTCAGCATATTCTAAGCCTCACCAACAGGACTAATAAGGTTTAAATCTATATGTGAATAATCCAATCATGAAAGTCATATCAATATCTGATATGATTCATTTAATAACTCAAGATTAAGATGAAGTTGAATTCAAAGCATATGCATTTTTATAACCATCATTCTTTTACTAGTTCTCCACTTAGCTTTTAATGGTATTATACTAGAGACCACTGTATCTAATCTCCCTTTATTTTATGGATAGATATTGGTAAAACACTAGCAGAAGATAACCAGCTATGTTTGAACATAACTTCTGTTGACAACTCAGTTAAAAGTTTGCAATGTGTAAACCACAAAGAACAGTAAAAAACATTAAGGGGCATTTCGGAAAGCACAAATTTCAGTAACTTTTCACACATACACACATTTTATTTTCATGACTGTTAGCTTTGAAATTTTTAATTTCCTGTCCATCTCCATTTTTATTAACCAAAAGGTCTTTCTAATCCAGCCTACCTAAAAAATGTCAGGTTTAAATTTTCTAAATTATAAAGGTTTTTGCAAGGCCAAAAATCTGAAAAATGAAGAATGATTTTTAATAAATAACAAAACACACTTACCTTTATTTCATTGTATCTGTCAACAGCTTGTTTTTCTGAGCGCTCCAGTTCTCTTACTTCAGATTCACATTTCTCACGAATTCTCCTACAACAACAAAGCAATTTAATGAGAATTGGGCATAGTACTAAAAGAAGTGGAGGAAATCAAAAGTTCAGTGAGAAAATCAAAAGAATGGTGATGACCAGAGGTAGTTCATATATATATATATATATATATATATATATATATATATATATATATACACACACACCCGCTGAGGCTTAATCTGGAACCCAGGCTTCAGGTTGTTCATAATGCCAGCAGTTAATAAATGAAAACTAATCTAAGTACTGAGCAGGCTCATTGCCAATTAATTTGGGCAGGAACCAGTGCTTTTAGACTGACTTGACAGTAAGCAAGTCATTGATCAATCTCTTGATGACTCAACTTTGTCTTTACTTTGATTCAAAACAAAAAACAAACACTGAAATAGGAAGCAAACAAGCACAGAAACTTTTTCTTTTGATTCTAATTTCTTTTATCAATACACTATTTCTTTGAATTTGATAATCACATAGACTGCATATGACACCTGTTGTTCCTAAGTAGTCACTCATCTTAATACTGAGTAAGCTCATCAATGCTTTGGTGATCTAGTGGGAACAAGCATTATGAGCATGACTAGACCATGTCATTACTACACGGTTTCTTTGAGGTTTTTGAGCTTTTAAAAAATTTAATGATTATGATCCTGATAAAGTCTACATCAAAACTAAATATTTAAAAAATCTTTCCTGACATGAAACCCCAGAGTGCATCCTAAAGCAAGATAGTAAGTCCTTATGCACATCCATTATGAGATCTTAAGTATAAACCTAAGGTGGTTTATTGAAAGCACTTGATTATTTTTCAAATTAACATCTCAATTAGTTTTACAGCTTTCTCTTGTTGATTTAGCAATACTAATAGTCAGCTGGAATAAGATTTAATAGTACTCCTGGTAGCAAAAATGTAGGCTTTTTGCCACAATTACTGTGTACCATACTTATATACAAGAAGACCATTCCATTCTGAATAACAGGTTAGTAAAGGAAAGACTAAACAATTCACATAATACAACATCTCTTTTTCTTTCTCAAGAAAAGGTTTAATTATCATTATCATTTCTCTGTCATATCACTGCCTCTGAAAACCCTTTCTTTTTCTCCTTATCATTCAATATGGGACCTTACAATGCTTTTAGGACATATTTCTTTCTCTCTTAGGATGATGATACTTATGTTTTGTTTTGTTAAACAAAGGAGACATAAGAAAATCCTTCTCAAGACAAATGCACAGGCATACAATCTGGCCTGCATTTAAATTAGTCAATTACCTTTACAATTGAAACCAAAGGCTTGGTTTGAAGTGCAGTTGATTTCAAAAGTATCTGAGAAAAACTAGTTAACTAACTGCATTTGATTTCAATATTAATAAATTATCTTACTTAAATCAGAAAAAAGACAAACTCTACAGCACCAATCTCTTTACCTTAACGATCAACAACTGAAAACCACATTTTTGTATGAACTGATTTCATACACTTCAACATTGACCTTATATATTTTGATTATATGTTAAAACCACTGATTTCTTTAAGATTTGAAAAATACATCTCCTTGGTTTGTCTTTCCAAAGAAATGATATCACTCATCAGTAAAAAGGAACAGATATGTCAACAATTAATATCTAGTCCTTTTCCATCCTTCTGTGCCATTGATGGTGATGATAAAAATAAATATAGTTTGTGTTAAAAATACAATTTACTGTTTATTTTTAACATTTGTAGATCCTAACATCATGTTGTGATACTGGAATTTAGAGGGGGGTAATCAATTAAAAGTAAGCAAACTAAGGGAAAAAGGTAAGAGTTGTACTCTTAAGATAATCTTAGTTGCTTAAATATTATTTGGACCAAGAAAAAACATTTGGAAACCCAAAAGAGAGAATGGCTTATGTGATATTGAAGCTTGAAAAGGGGGTAATCAATTGTGGAAAAGCAATCCAAGTGAAAAGAGGTATGTTTGTACTCTTGTGAAAATCTAAGGTACTGGATCAAGAAAATATTGGAAACCCTAAAGACAGAGAGCAACGCTATGATAGAGGTCATCTAGATTATGAAAATTATCAAAAAGGAAACAGATTTTGATTGCATTAAAAAATGACCAAAAGGATCTGATAACACAATCTTAATAGCTTGATATTATTTGAACAAAGAAAATACCAAGAGACTGAAATAAAAAAATCAATGAGCAGACAAGCTGTTTAGCTTATTTCTCAGATTGAAAGAAGAATAGTGTGGTTTGCATTAGAAAAATTCTGGGTGGTTGATCTAATAGGAAAAATTCAGTTGTTTGATGAATTTGGAAACTTTCCTTTGTTAATGTATTTCGAAAATCAGATTCATCACAAAAAGACCGTTGTGCCTACCTTGAGAGGAGGGCTAGGTTGAATATAGAGTGAATTGGAGGAATAAGGGAGATCTAAGACCCTGTTGATACCAGGTATGGGTGAAAGATACCAAAATGTTTAGAATTGAAAGGGTGGATCCAGCCCTGTGACCACCAAGACAGAGTTGGAAAATTCCCAAAGTTTGAAAAAGCTATTATAAAGAAAATTAGGATGATGAGAAATTGACATTAAGGATGAGTAGATACCATAACCAGCAAACCCCCATGCTGGTTGGACACAAGATTCAATATAAATGTTTTTTTTTTATATCTCTGACAGAGTCCGAAGAGAAGTTCTGAAGCTGGTTGGAGAGAGAGAGAGAGAGAGAGAATAAGAATGTTGGTAGAAAGTGAGAGAGAGAGAGAGAGAGAGTCAGTCTACTATTTCTCCTGAACTGAATACAAAAGACTTGACTAACTAGTAGACAGTTTACAACCATGTTGCCGATTTCAGTATCACTTGACTAGGATCAAATAGGATACCACTGTATATAAACAAAAAGAGTAGTTATATATACTTAACCCAAGTTGTTTGTTTTACATGACATACATTATTTTGATGTAAACCCCGGGAAAAGTTACATAAGTACAATGTTGGCCACCAGATTGAACAAAGAATTTTGCAATTCGAATTAAAAAAAAATGTTGGAAGTTTAATGATATTTACTCTTAGTTCCAGATCTTTTCACAAAACTGAAGGGTAGAATTTTCTTTGCAAAGTTGATCTTTCTAATGCTTCTCTTCAACTCAAAGACAAAAAGTCTAAGGAGCTCAACAGGTTCTTGTTCAGATTTATCTGTCTTAGCTTTGGGGTCAAACCAGCACTGGTCATATCCCAATAAACAATTGATTGACAGAAGTTGCAGCATTCACTTTCTGTTTTCAGCTGAATCCAATTGTGTTAAAGCTGAAAAGTGTGAATTTTGGGGGGAACAAATCTTATACCTTGGTTTTATGTTTGACAAACATGGTAGACAACCAGACCTAGAAAATATCTTGGTCATAAAAACTATGTTGGTACCAACAAATTACATAAGATTACATTAATTCCTTGGCTTGTTTAGCCACTACAGTAATTTTTTTACCAGATCTTTAACAAGTTTGTGCACCTCTCAATGATCTGTTGAAAAACAACATTGCATGGTACTGGTTTGTTAGATAAAGTCAGCCTTCACAAAGATAAAGTCCTTACTTTCTTCAAATCTTTTGCTGACAGACTATAACCTATCACTCCTGACAGGTCTTCCAGGCTACATCCTGTATCAGACCAAAGTTCTTGTAGATAGGTTCTAGCTGCTCGTCCAACCTTTGCCCATCCATGTGAAGGGGTCCACAGGAGTACATTACTTATGAGTTTGTCTAATTTGGATGGTTTTTGTGATGGATGGTAGGTGGCCATACAGCTATTGTTTTGTGGGGTGTTACCTGCAGGACTTGTTCAATACAGCTAATATGGCCAAAATAACACATTCATCTAGTTCACTGACACCTACAGAATGCAACTATAGACAAATTGAAAGGGAAGCCTTAGCAGTAGTCTTTGCAATTAAAAAAATTCCATAAAATGTTGTATGGGTGTCATTTTAGTTGGTTGGGTTTAATAGCATATCAACCTTCATAGGTTATTTAATGCCAAAAACTGTTTACACATAGGTATGGTTTATAAACACATAATTTAGTCATACCATACTAAAACCAAACATCTCATTTACTCACATACAAGTAAGTATTTTCAAGTATTTCTATATGACAGTTTATTTAGTGATGATAGTGGTTTTCTTATTATTATTTCTCACTACTTTTTCTACTAACTCAAACATAATGGTATTTCTATTCAGCAATAATTTGCTTTCAGTTGGTTAGTTTGTTGTGTTTTCAGGATTGTAACCAAGTCTATATTTTCTGGTACAACCCGGTCTCTTTCAAGAATGACAAAACATTATCCATGAGGACATTCTCAAATAAGTCCATCATGGTATTTGCGCAGAAATAGCGCTTTCTGGTGTCATTAAAAACTTTACACTCAAGAACATCTTTGATTGTGCAGAGTGTTTGGCATGTCGAGCGCTGTGGTTGCTGTTCTTGCTTGAGTATAAAAGAGTGCGTAAGTCTGCTGTGACCAATACACAATCGAGTTATTGTTACTTGTTCTTTTCGTGATTTCCGGAAGGCTGGGCGCCATTCTCCTAAAAAAGGTTTAACCTGAAATAGTTTATTACTGGTATTTCTATTCAAGCATTGTTGCCATTTTTATGGAGGAAATTATTTATTTTAGGTTTCAGATAGGTGTATGGGAGGTTGTACTTGTCGGGGATTAAATCTAAAGCCGATTTTGCTGCCACATCTGCTCTATGATTTCTTCTCACCCCAATGTGGCTTGAAATCCAGCAAAAAACGATGTCTTTATTTTATTTGCTCTAGTTTTTTCTTGTTCAATGATAATAGGACAGAGAGCGAGTCTGAGAATATGATGAATTTTTTGTGTTTTTCTTTCAAGATAATGTCGAGAGCCAAGTCTATTGCACAGGCCTCAGCTGTGAAAATTGAACTTTCCATTGGAAGAGCTTTTGTTTTTATTATTTTGTTTAAGACTGCTGCACATGCTGTTTTATTGTAGTCTTTGGATCCATCTGTATAGATACATAGATAGTCAGGATGCTGTTGGAGGATATTTTGATGTTTTTCTTGGTAGGTGAAGGGATGTGTCTTTGTTTTATGGAGTTGATTCAGTTTGAGGTTAACTTTTGGATTTTTAATGATCCAAGGTGGTATTTGTGGCAAGATGCTTTTATGGATATTATCTAGAGGAATGCTGGCTTTTTTGAGAATAGGCTCCATACGGAGGCCAAATGGTCTAATTGATATTTCTTTTTGGTCAAAATATTGTCTGTATTTTGGATCAAAGGTGCAGTCATATGCTGGGTTAGAGGGAGAAGATTTAAGTTTGGTGTAATACTGAAGGGCTAATTTTTCACTTCTGATCTGTAGAGGTGCTTCGTGAGCTTCGGCGTATAGGCTGTCAATTGGACAAGTTCTAAATGCTCCTAATACCAGTCTTAAGCTTTCATGGTGAATAGGGTCAAGTTGTTTTAGGTAAGATTTCCTGGCAGATCTATATACGAAATTGCCATAGTCAAGTTGAGAGCGGAGAAGAGTTCTATATAACTTAATTAGAGTTTGACGGTCAGCTCCCCACTCTGTGTGGGCAATGACTCGCAAAAGTTGTTGGGCACGGGTTGATTTGTTTTTTAGGTATTTTATGTGTGGGATGAATGAAAGTTTTTTATTGAATATTATGCCGAGGAATTTGTATTCGTTCACGACTGGTATTTCGGAGTCATCAATTTTTAGGAGAGGGTCATTGTCCATTTTCCTTAGAGAGCAAAAAAGCACACATTTAGTTTTAGACTTGGAGAACTTAAATCTATTTTCTCTTGCCCATTTACTTACTTTATTTAAGTTTAGTTGGAGTTATCGCTCTACTATGTTCATATGAGTGGCCCGATAGCATATGACAAAGTCGTCGACGTAGAGAGCACAGTCGATTGAGGGGTTTAGACATTTTATAATATTATTGATTTTTATGGAGAAGAGAGTAACAGAGAGGATGCTGACTTGTGGAATACCCTCCTCTTGATGCTGTGAGTTTGAAAGGGTGTATCTGACGCATACCCTAAATGTTTTTTCGAAGAGAAAGTTTTTTATGAACATCAGCAGTCTTCCTCTTAAGCCTAGATTATAGAGGTCTCACAAAATACCATACTTCCACGTAGTGTCATAAGCCTTCTTTAAGTCAAAAAATACTGCCGTCAGATGTTGTTTTCTTATGAAGGCTTCTCTGATGAAGGTTTCAAGTCATATCAAATCATCTATGGTTCCTCTCCTTTTCCGGAATCCCGTTTGCATATTTGTTATTAGACCATTTGCTTCAAGATACCATGTAAGTCTACTATTTATCATCCGCTCCATCGTCTTACAAAGGCAGCTAGTCAATGCGATGGGTCGATAATTCTGCGGGTTCAATGTATCTTTGCCCGATTTGGGGATCGGGACAATTATTGATTGTCTCCATGTTTCTGGGAAAGTACTGTTCACCCAAATATCATTATATAGCCTTAGTAGGCATTTGACTGATTCATCTGGTAGTTGTTTGAGAAACTCATTGTGTACTTCATCAGGACTGACAGCTGAGTGGTTGGATTTTTTTATGGAGTCCACTAGTTCAGTTAGAGTAAATGGCTTATTGTATTCTTCGGAGTTATTTGAAGAGAACTTTATTTTTTTCTTTTCAAGGGTGATTTTATAGAATTCTGTATTGAATTGGCTGGAGGAGTTTTTAGAAAATGTTTCTGCAAGAAAATCTGCAATGGCCTTTTTGCCCGTTATTTTGTGGTTTGTTACAAAGAGGTGTTTTAATGGAGTCGATTGTTTTTAACCGGCTACTTTTCGAATCATGAGCCAAACAGTTTTGATGTTAGAAGAGGTATTTAGCTTGGTCACGTAATTTTGCCAGGATTTTTTCTTGGCTTCTCTGATGATTTTATGGGCATTAGCACGGTGGAATTTAAAAGAGATTAAATTGGAGGTTGTGGGTTCAGTGTTGAATTTCTGCAAAGCTGCTCGTCGTAGGTGAATAGCCTGTTTACATTCTTTGCTGAACCAAGGTCTGTCTCGTTTATGAATTGTTGGGTTGTGTGGAATGCATGTTTTAGCTATATTTAGGAGTTTTTTGGAGAATTCAGGAATAGTTTCGGTATTATCTACTATGAGATGTTTCTGACATTGAGAGTGAAATTCTTCCCAGTTAGCTTTATTTAACCTCCACCTCTTGAGGGTGCAAACTCTTGAGTACAATTGGGAAATGGTCACTCCCGCATGTGTCATCATACACCCTCCAGGTGAAATCAAGGAACAGTGAAGTGTCGAATAGGGTTAAATCAATGGCTGAGTAGGTAGCAGATGATGGATCCAGATGTGTTGGTGATTTTTTGTTGAATAGGCAGAGATTATTATTGTTAATGATATTTTCAAGAGTTTGGCCTTTGTGGTTTGTGCTTCTACAGCCCCACATGGTGTTATGGCTGTTAAAATTGCCAAGTAGAATAAAAGGTGTGGGTAGTTGCTGTAATATGTTGTTGATTTCACTTTTATTTATGGCATCTTGAGGCGGAATATATATGGAGCAGATATTAATTGTTCTGTGTAAAGTCACTTCGACAGCTATTGCTTGGAGTTGAGTGTTGAGGTGGATTTTTCTTTGAGATATATTGTTCCTAATAAGGATTGACACACCACCCGAAGCTCTATGACCGGTATTGTTGATGAAATTGTAACTTTGGTAGTTTTTTATTGTGGTATCATCATTGGTTTTAAGAAATGTTTCTTGAAGGCAGACAATGGCAGGTTGTTGTTGAGTCATCAATAAGAGCAGTTCGCTCCTATTGGCTTTGATTCTGCGGCAGTTCCACTGAATTATATTGTGGTTCATTGTTAGGCCTCAAATCTGGACTGTTTGATCATTTATTTTTATGGCCTTTATGTTTATGTACTTGGGGGCTGTTTTTTTATCTCCATCATATCTAAGATTTTGAATATGTTAATCGAGTCAACATTTTTGCTTTCAACGGTTTTTTGTTTTGTCTTTTTGTAGTTTCTTGTTTGGGGGGGGGTATCTGTAGAAGTGGGTGGTCTTATTGGGGATGTCCTATCTTTTGGTCTTGTTTTGGAAAGAGATTTTTCCATGACACATTTAGTTGGTTGTGTGGTTGGTGATAGCTCCATGCTCTTTTCTTGATCGGTCTTAACCATGGAGGTGTGTGAGTGTGCAAGTGTCATCACTTTGTCTACTACAAGATCTGCCTTTGTATTTGGTGTATCTAAAATTTTGTTGGTATCAAGAGAGGCTCTTATTTCATTGATATAGCCTTCCCAGTCACCCGGCTCCAGCTGAATCAATTTTTTTACTATCCTCTCGTAGTTATGTTGGGTTTTATTGTGCTGGACGGCTTGAGAGTAGGTTGTGGTCTTAGATCCTACTATCATTTTCCGCGCTTCATTGTATGGGATGTTATTCCTGTGTTTAATTCCCAATATTTCATTTTCCAGTTTCCAACTCTCACAAGATCTTGCATAGATGGGATGATCACCTTCACAACTTGCATACCTATACGGACTGTTATAATTGTCAATGTGGTGGTCAGGATCTTGTTGAGCACATTTGCCACATACTTGTCGACTTCTACAATTATCCTTGTGATAGCCATATTTTTGACAATTGTAGCAATGCAATGGATAGGGTATGAATTGCTCAACTCTCTCCATTGTGTAGCCTACTTTTATCCTCTATGGTATTTTGGGTGAGTCAAATGTCATTATGTAGGTGTTAGTTTCAATGAGTTTACCCTCTTTTTTGATTGTAACTCTCTTTACTTCTGTTACACCTTGTTTCTTGATTTCTTTATTTATTTCTTCAATTGTGCACAATAACAATTCTTTACTTCTTACAACCCCTTTACTTATATTCAAGGATTTGCGAGGGTAAGTTTTTACATTTATAGTACAGAATTTAGTCATTTTCAGTAGGAAATCGGCATTTTTTCTTTTATCTACTTCAACGAGTAGAGTATGATATTTTAGTTTTTTTACGTGGACGGGTGTCATATTACTGGATATCACTTTCTCAATTAAAAATGGCGATAGGTTTGTTATTGGTGTTTCCGTAGATCCAATTATTATGAATCTGGGGAAACTTGCGACACCTTCAAAGTCTGATTCAGTTTCCGTTAGGGTATGTTTCAGTTTTTTTGATGAAGAAAAAGCCATGATTGCTAATTGTTATTCGCTGGTCCTATGCTCCACCACCCACCATGGAGTCCAACTTGAGAATGAACCAAGGGGGCAACCCATTTGCCTTGGCTGAGACGGGGATACAATACCAGTATACTCTTGCAAAGAGTATGATTCTGAGCCTCTGCCAAATTATGCTTTTAATTACACAACAATCTCACAGCAGTCATAAGTCCTACCTCTCAGCACAACTGACCGCTAGCCCCCGCCTTCTAGCACATATGGAATAAAGGGTTGGGAATAGTTCCGCAATAGTAGATCAAATAGTTCCACAAGAGCAGAGTGTATGATACGACCGAGAGAAAAAAAAACAACATATGTGCTAGGGCATGTTGGGACCAGCCAGTTGAACGGATCATGCCCAATTCGACCACCTGTCAGACCAAGTAAGGGCCAAAGTGATGTGTTGCAAGCCATAGACCACTCTGTCACCAGATCAATTACTGCTTAACCACCAGGGATCCGTCCTAGTGCCTTACGGGTAGCCACCCACAGCCAACAGGTGGCCTCATTGGGGGTGGGGGTCTTACTCTGGCCAGGAGCATGATTCTGAGCCTCTGCCAAATTTTGGGTTTAGTTATGCAATAATCTAACAGTGGTTAAAAGTCTTGACTCACAGCACAATTGACCCTCAGACCCGCCTTCTACCATATATAAAATAAAAGGTTGGGAATGTTTCCACAAGAGCAGATTGAATAGTTCCACAAGAGTAGAGTGTATAATGTGATTGGGAGAAAAACAAACATATGAGCTAGAGCATGTCGGACCAGCCGATTGATCGGATCGGGCTCAATCTGACCACCCGTCAAACCAAGTAAGGGTCAAAGTGATGTGTTGCAAGCTATTGATCATTCTGTCGCCGGATCAATGACTGCTCAACCACCAGGGTTCCGTCCTAGCACCTTATGGGTCGCCACCCACGGCTAACAGGTGGCCCCATTATCAACTGAAATAGTTCATTATTATTTGTTTTCATTCCACAGAAGTTTCATTGTAGTATTTTACAGGAATTGTATTTGATTTTCTCTTATGGAGCCATGTTTTACTTTGTGGGGGGGTATTTGGAGGGTAGATTTTTTTTGGGATTGGATTTTGTCTTGGTGTGGAGTTTCATCCTTTGTTACTTTTGTTTCCATGGGTTCAAATCTGTCCTTTCTTGGGGTGGTTCTTATTCTTGATCTGGATCTATTTTTTCCCAGTTTTGTACCATGTCCCTGCCCATCAGGGGACGGGTTCATTTAGCTTCCCTTTAGAGTGAGGTCTGTGGTAGCCCAGCAACAGAGTCCACTTTAGAAGTGAGGGCCTCTGGGCTCTTCCTGTCTAGCTTTGCCTGTCTCTCTTGGCTTGTTGCGACTCTGGTGTTTGGGTCTTTGGAGAGTTTTTCAGTGACTGCTCCTCTGTTTTCATCTTCAGTGCTCTCATTTCACTTACAAGCTGGGCAACCATCTCAGGTTTTGTGGTTGCGCTTGTTTCCCACATGACAGCTTTGTTTGTTGGTTGTTGGGATATTTTTTTGTCACTTCCATGTATTTTGTGGTCTCTACTATCCTTCTTGCTTCTGGGTGTTTTAATTTGGTAATCTCTTTTTCTTTCTTCCATGTCACACAAACTCTAGAACCAGTGCTATGGTTTCCTTGGCAGTAAGCACATTTGAAGTTTTTTCGTCAGTTGTTATGTATGTCATATTCTCCGCATCTTCTGCATATTGGTGGTCATGTAAATTGGTCCTGATGGTGCCCAAACCTCTGACATTTGTAGCATTTTAAGGGATTTGGGATATAAGGTTCTACATTTGTTTTTTTGGTAGCCAATTTTAATTTCTTTAGGAATTTTGTGGATATAAAATGTCATTATATATGTATTTAAATATATTGTTTCTCTGTATTTTTTTAATTATTTGTATTCTTCGGATTCCCATGACATTTTGGTCTTGTAAGTTGTTTTTGATTTCATCAAATGTACATAAGGAGAGTTCATAGCTTTTTACAACTCCTTTACATGTATTCAAGGAATTGTGGGGATAAGTTTTTATTTTTATGTTGTTGAAGTGTTTCTATTTTAGTATTTCGTTAGCTTGGTTTTTATTGCAGATTGCTATTAATAGTGTTCCATTTTTAGGATTTTGAACTGTTTTTGGTTTTAAGCTTTTAGGTAATATTTTTTCAACCTTGAACAGAAACAGTTTACTTAGTGGAATTTCTTCAGCTGATTCCGTCCCTATGAAATACAGGGAATAATTTGTTTTTTCTTCTGTCTCACAGTCAGAGCTTTCCCAGAGTCTTTTTTATTAGCTTGGGTTTTGTTTGTATTATCCACATGAATAAATGTGAATTTCATTGATCATGCTTTCCCATCCACCTTGGAGCCCCATGCAAGGATGTGCCTCGGGAGAAACCCATTCGTCTAGCAACATAAGAGCTACATGTTCAGTATACTCATACTAGTGTCAGACAATTTTATATTGTCCCTGGGTTTTCGTTCCCAAGATAACTACTTGTCCAGGAACAGAAAAGGCTATGAGTCTTTCCATGGCATGATTGACCCAACAGCCACCATCCTCATTTGGATTTTTATACAAATCTAAGAGGGCTGATATGACTAGCTGATTGATCAGATTGGGACTCTCCAACTGCCCATCTAGCCTAGTAAGGGCCAAAGTGGAGTGTTGCAAGTCACGTGACCTTTTTAGTTGCTGGGTCACAGACTGCTAAGCTACCAGGATCCTGTCCTTAAGCATTATGGGTTACCACCTATGGCTAACAGGTAGCCTCATTGGAGGGGTTTTAGCCCTCTACAGAGATGCAGTCGGCATATTATACAGCCCCAGCCAACTGGGCGGTTCAAGGGAGGCAGGGCGGGAAAGTACTCCTCAAAAGATTACTCACTGAAGCATGTTCTTCCTATGTGGGAGGCTAGTGGGTCATTTTCTGGCTTGTGGCTGGCTGAGAGTGGCAATTGTGTTCATTAAACAAAAAGCAAGTGCATTAACCATAGTGTGTGTAGATGGCCACGAAATGAAGATATTGGTAGATGCAAGTTCTGTGGCCACAAGAGGTGATTAAAAACATCATCAAGGATACTTCTTGGCTGTGTTCACCAGGAGATACCAAACATATTAATTTGGCGGAGCTCAATGCGATGATAAATGGTGTAAACTTAGCCCTTCAATGGCGGGCATGACTCTCGTCACGGACTCCACATGTATTTACCATTGGATTTCAGATGACCTTGTTGATGTCATGTAACAAAGAAAGGTAACTTGACTTATCTTTCTTTAAGAGAACTCTTCTCTTTCAGAAAAACCCTTTTTGTGTGTCTGTCTCTCCTCTGAATCCCTTTTTTGTTGGAAAGTATTGTGAGTCAGGTGTTGAAATAAATAACCTTAATATATTATCGGTGTTTGTGTTAATTATTAAATGTTTCCTCAATCTATTGGCATTTAAACAAATGGTATCAGAAGTGACAGTTTGCTCATTAACAGATGAAATTAAGTACAAATTTGAACATTTTTTTTTTACCTTATTTGATAAAAGAATGTTCAAATTTGTACTCACTTTTGAAAATATCAAAAAAAAAACATAAGCGACATTTTTTTTTATTTACTGACAAATTTAAGTTAAAAAAAAAAGTTTATTATATTCCCCCCTAAAAAAACAAACAAACTTAAACACATTTATAAGTGGATATGACAATAAAAATAAGCCCCTCCCTCCTTCAACAAATTCAAACTTTAAAAACAAGAATTACCAGTGTAGTCAGAAATAAATTTAAACAAAGGTGAACAACTGATAGTAATTGCTCTCAGTTTACCTGAAGACGATGAAACAAAAATTAGAGAGAAAATTTTTGAACATCTATAGCTAGACAAATTAAAACAGGAGGATGGACTAAACACATTGATTGAATTCAATAAAAACCTTGGCAAAGAGAATCTTTTGGACTCTCTTGAAAAATTCAAAGCTTTTCAGGAATTCTCTTGTAATGAAAATACAGGAAAATTGAAAAAAAAAAAATTACCCTCCCACCTGAAATTTTGGCATTTAAGCTTCTAAGGAGAGCTTACACTAACAAGAAGAAAAAAAATGCTGGTATGAACAGGAATGAACTACAAAAACTAGCAAACATTGTACAAGGATGCTAAGCAGTCATTAAAGAAATTCAAGGGCTATAAAATCCATGAGAAAGAAAAAACAATAAGTTAAGAGCCTGCCTTTTCACAGAAAAACAAGAGGCTCTACTAGCATCAGGCTTTGTTAGAAAAAGCACTCAACAAAGAGGGGGTAATTTTAGAAGCAGAGGAAGCAACTTCATGGTACTTGTACTCCAAACTTTGCAATGGGGGTTCAAAAACACGAATCCTGTGGGACCAGATGGACAAATCCAGTAGACATCTAATAGCAAAATGTCCTGATAGCTAGGAAAACATGGCCAAAATAAATATAACAGAGAAAAATGTTCTATTCACAGGATACCACAACCCAGACAAAACACAATTAGGTAAGGTTGGTTGATTGGGTTTAATGGTATATCAACCTCTATAGGTTATTTAATGCCAAAGCCTGTTTACACGTATGTAATGTTTGTAAACACATACTTTAATCATACCTGTGATATTAAGTATGGGTTAGTGGAACGCTGAGTATAACAAGGAAGGCATGAGATAGGTTCTTGCTTGTATTTTTATTAAGTGACGAATGATATGATACAGGTTTAATGCAAGGGAGGCAACTCTTATACGTTAAAGAGCTCTACCTTGTCACATCTCTCTTGTCAAATAAAGCTTGTTCTTTTTTATTTTATTTTTATCTATCTATATATAATGAAGTCCTTATATTTTGCTGGGGGGTTTCTTGTTCTCACAGGCCGGTTTGTTGATGTTGGTGGTTGCTCTTGTATTTTGTCGGGTTGTGTCTGCTGTTGTATGGGCTGGGAGTGTTGTGTTATTGTATTGGTGTTATCTATTTCTGTGGGGTCATTGCTCTGTTGGGATGGTGATGTTGGCTCATCCTGACTAGTCCTCTGGGCTGGTAGATTGAAGGTTACTCTCCTTAGTGGACTAAGTATCTCTTGTAAGTGTCTTCTATTGCGTCTGAAGAGTTTTCCATCGCTGTGCATTTTGATGATGTAGCTACGCGGTTCAGTACATTTGTCTACCACCGTCGCTGTCTGCCACGTGTCATTTTCCTGAAGGACAGACACTTTGCTACCTATCATCAATTCGGGAAGGTCTTTTGCATTTCTGTTGAAATATTGTTGTTGCTTCCTACTTTTGGTGCTCATCCGTTCACGGATTTGGTTGTCTCTTACTGTGTTTTTATCCAACAAGGTTGGGATCATTGTTATTTTCCTGTTGTATAGGATCTCGGTTGGTGATGGTAGGTGATTATCAAGCGAAGCTGTTCTTAGGCATAGGAGAGCCATTTGGTAATCCATTTTTGACTGTTTCACCTTTTTTAATGTATTTTTTATTGTTTGGACCATTCGTTCAATGAATCCATTTGACTGTGGGTACCTCGGGCTTGATGTGATATGCGTGAATTCCCATTCTATCACGAAATTATGGAACTCGTTTGATACGAAGTACTTGGCATTATCTGTATATAGACGCTCTAGTATACCATGTACAGTGAAGATTGCTTTCAAGTATTCGATACAGCTTGTACTCGTGACACTCTTCATTGTCTTTACGAATGGCATTTTGCTGTATTGATCAGCAACGTGTAAAATTTGTTGGCCATTAAATTCAAAGATGTCGACTGAAATATTCTGAAATGGCCTGGTTGAGTGTTCTTTAATAATCATAGTCTCTTTAGTATTCTTTCTTTGGTGTTCCCTGCATATTTCACATGACCTTACCATCATTTCTATGTCTTTGTTTATTCCTCTCCAATAAACACTATTTCTTGCTTTTAGCTGACATTTTTCTATCCCTTGGTGTGCATCATGAATTCTTTTAAGGACTGTGTTTTGCATACTTTTTGGTATGACTATACATTCACCTTTAGTCACTAATCCATTTTGTACTGATAAACAATCTTTCATTGACCAGTAATTTCTTATAAGTTTAGGTGTATCCTTTACATCCTCTGGCCATCCATTTACTATTACTTGTTTTAGTATTTTCAATTCTTCATCTTCTTCTGTAGCTTCTTGTAGTTCTATTTGTTTCTGTACTGTTATGTCAACAGTATGTATTGTTAGGTCAAGTTCAATTTCTTCACCTTGTGTTGGCTGTGTTCTCGACAAATAATCTGGTATTCTCATCTCTTTACCTGGTTTGTATAAGATCTGAGCATCATATGGTGGTAATCTTAATTGCATTCTTTGCAGTCTTGGGGGTGCTTGTGCAATGTTTTTATTTTGTATGTTTTCTAGTGGTTTGTGATCTGATTCTATTTGGAATTCTTTTCTGTATACATATGTATGAAATCTTTCACAACCAAATACCACTGCTAGTTGCTCTCTTTCAATATTTGCATACCGTGATTCAGTGTCAGTCAATCTTTTATTGGTGAACACAACAATTTTGTTATCGTTGATTAACGTTGCACCTAGTCCTGACATGCTTGCATCTACCTGAATCGTTGTTTTTGCATTTGGCTTGAAATAGGCTAGACATATATTTTCATGGATATGGTCTTTCAAATTTTGGAAAGCTATATTTAAGGTTTCGTTCCATTGGTATTCAGTGTCCTTCTTGAGTAATGACCTCAGTGGGGCTGTTTTGGAACAGAGTTTTGGTATGAAAGGGCTTAGATATTGGATCATACCTAAGAATTGTTGTAGTTCTTCTCGGTTGGCGGGTATTAGCTTTGATTTAATTTTGTCGCATTTTCCTGGGTCTGGGTGTGAACCATTTTCATCCCAAATAAGACCATAGAATTTTATCTGTTTTTGTCTTATTTTGCATTTTTCTTCATTAAAAACAAGTCCATAGTTTCGGGCTGTATCCATTGTCTTTCTCAATCTTCTATCATGCTCTTCAATTGTTTTGCCGTATATGCAGACATCATCAGATATTCCAATGGCTCCATCACAATCTTCCAGGATTTGATCCATTTTTTGTTGGTATATGTCCTGTGATATCTTTAGACCAAACGGACATCTTAAATATCTGTATCTACCAAACGGAGCATGTGAGCAGACTCGATTCTTCATCTAGATGTATTGCCCAGTATCCATGTTTTGCATCTAGTTTTGTGAAGTGTTTAGCACCTGCCAGTTTATGGGAAATTTCTTCCAGAGTTGGGATTTTGTGGTGTGTTCTTTTGATGCATTTGTTCAGTGGTTTCGGGTCTAAGCATATTCGTAATGCACCATTTATCTTCCCGCTACATGCAATTGCCTTTACCCAGTCTGTTGGTTCATTTACCTTCTTTATCACACCTATGTCTTCCATTTTTTCAAGTTTTCTCTTTAATTCTTCTCTTATGTGAACAGGGTATTTTCTTTGAGGTTGGATGACTGGTGTTGCATTATCAATAATGTGCATTTTTTGTTTCCCTGGGAAGCTTCCAATACCTTGAAATCTGTCCGGGTATTCATTTGCCAGGTCTTCTCTATTTTTTATTTCTCTTTTTGTATCAACTGTTGTTATACTACAATTGATCTGCACCAATTCCAGCTGTATGGATGGTCTTAAACCCAATATTCACATATAAAGAATTTTGCCTTTATACTGAAAATCAAACACAAAAATTCACCTTAGTAGGTGAATTTTTGTGTTTGATTTTCAGTATTATAGAGCCATATTGTTCTATTTTGGTACCGTTTACTTGCCCATAGAGTGGTTATCTGCCTTTTTACATTGCTCGGTATTTCTATGCTGCCATAGTTGTGTTGGGGGTACATTTTTTTATAAATCCTGTACGGTATTATATTTCCGTTTGCCACAGTGTCCACTTTCATTTTTATTTTATATTCTCTTTTTTCTGCATCCTTGCAGTCTATATTGGCGAATATCTCTTCTCTGTTGTCACCATTCTCTTTATTTATGGTGTATAGGCATAAATCATCATCTTGGTTATATTCACTTTCTGCTTTATAAGTGGCATTCACGTTTCTCCTAGCAATATTCTGCTTTCTGTGTCTGTTGTGTGGGCTTTGACTTCTGTTTCTATGTCTCATTTTATTTGGACTGTATTTACTATTTTGTTGCGTATACATTTTTGTGAGGCAGTAGTTTTCAAAATGATGTAGTCCATGGCATCTTTTACATTCTTTGTTGAAGGCATAATAGTCTTCTTTTCTTTTCCCGTGATTTCTTCCACATCTTGTGCACGGTTTGGTCCTTCTCATTTCAATCTCGTGGTATACTCCCACTTTCATTTCGCTTGTGTCCTTATAGCACGTATTATTTTTGGTTGTAGCTTCGTATACTCTTATGTTTTCGATAGCTATCTCTAGTGTGAGGTTAGGTTTGCTTATTAAATTTCTCCTTTCGTCTGAACATTTTAGTCCTTTTATAATTTGTTCTAGGAGTCTTTCGTCCTTGTAAGTACCAAACTCACATCTATCTGCTTTCGTTTGCAGTCTAAGTATTCGTCAATTGTTTCGTCATTCTGCTCGAATGAAATGAACTCTAAATGTTCAACCCATTTATTTGGTTTTTGAATCATTTGTGTTTCAAAAACTTTGAATACATCTTTTGAATTTTCTTTTTGCTCGGTCCTGAGTTGAGCATTTTTAATAACTTCGCGACCCTTTGGTCCCGTGCTTATTAATATGTAGTTATGTTTCAATTTTTCCTCCACGTTATGAATTACGAAGTAGGATGACATAAAGTCAACCCATTCGCTGAAGGCTTCATGTTTGTTTTCATTCGTCCAGTCTAACATTGGTAATGAAATATTTGAAGTCGCCATTTTTTCTTTTTTTTTTGGAAATAAAAATCTATTGTGATGTACTCACTTTTTTCATAGATTTATGTCCAATATTCCTTCTTGAGGTTGTTGTCTTGTTTTTTTTTTTGTTGTTTTTTTTCTGCTGCCACCATGTGATATTATGTATGGGTTAGTGGAACATTGAGTATAACGAGGAAGGCACGAGATAGGTTCTTACTTGTATTTTTATTAAGCTATGAATGATATGATACAGGTTTAATGCAAGGGAGGTCTCTCTTATACGTTAAAGAGCTCCACCTTGTCACGCCATACTAAAACCAAACAACTCGCATACGAGTAAGTATTTGCAAGTATTTCTATATGACAGTTTATTTAGTGATGATAATAGTGAGAAATAATAATAAAAAAAAACACTATTTCTACCGACACAAACATAATCCTATTCAGTAATAATTTGCTTTCTGTTGCTTAGTTTGTTGTGTTTTCAGGATTGTAACCAAGTCTATATTTTCTGGTACAACCTGGTCTCTTTCAAGAATGACAAAACATTATCCATGTGGATGTTCTCAAATAAGTCCTTCATGGTATTTGCATGGAAAGAGTGCTTTCTGGTGTCATTAAAAACTTTACACTCACAGAGAACGTGTTTGTGCAGGGCGTTTGGCATGTGGTTGCAGTTCTTGCTTTAGTATAAAAGAGTGCGTAAGTCTGCTGTGACCAATACACAATTGCGTTATTGTTACTTGTTCTTTTCGTGATTTCCGGAAGGCTGGGCGCCATTCTCCTAAAAAAGGTTTAACCTGAAATAGTTTATTACTGGTATTTCTATTCAAGCATTGTTGCCATTTTTATGGAGGAAATTATTTATTTTAGGTTTCAGATAGGTGTATAGGAGGTTGTACTTGTCGGGGATTAAATCTAAAGCCGATTTTGCTGCCACATCTGCTCTATGATTTCTTCTCACCCCAATGTGGTTTGAAATCCAGCAAAAAACGATTTCTTAATTTGACGTTGAGTGTAGTTGGCAAAGTAGTTTGATAATAAGCGGGTGCTTTAGTTTTTTCATGTTTAATGATAATAGGACAGAAAGTGAGTCTGAGAATATGATGAATTTTTTGTGCTTTTCTTTCGAGATAATGTCGAGAGCCAAGTCTATTGCACCGGCCTCAGCTGGGAAAATAGAACTTTCCATTGGAAGAGCTTTTGTTTTTATTATTTTGTTTAAGACTGCTGCACATGCTGTTTTATTGTAGTCTTTGGATCCATCTGTATAGATACATAGATAGTCAGGATGCTGTTGGAGGATATTTTGATGTTTTTCTTGGTAGGTGAAGGGATGTGTCTTTGTTTTATGGAGTTGATTCAGTTTGAGGTTAACTTTTGGATTTTTAAGGATCCAAGGTGGTATTTGTGGCAAGATGCTTTTATGGATATTATCTAGAGGAATGCTGGCTTTTTTGAGAATAGGCTCCATACGGAGGCCAAATGGTCTAATTGATTTTCCTTTTGGTTGAAATATTGTCTGTATTTTGGATCAAAGGTGCTTCATGGTATATGCTGGGTTAGAGGGAGAAGATTTACGTTTGATGTAATACTGAAGGGCTAATTTTTCACTTCTGATCTGTAGAGGTGCTTTGTGAGCTTCAGCATATAGGCTATCAATTGGAAAAGTTCTAAACGCTCCTAATACCAGTCTTAAGCTTACATGATGAATAGGGTCAAGTTGTTTTAGGTAAGATTTCCTGGCAGATCTATATACGAAATTGCCATAGTCAAGTTGAGAGCGGAGAAGAGTTCTATATAACTTAATTAGAGTTTGATGGTTAGCTCCCCACTCTGTGTGGGCAACGACTTGCAAAAGTTGTTGGGCACGGGTTGATTTGTTTTTTAGGTATTTTATGTGTGGGATGAATGAAAGTTTTTTATCGAATATTATGCCGAGGAATTTGTATTCGTTAACGACTGGTATTTTTAGGAGAGGGTCATTGTGCATTTTCCTTAGAGAGCAAAAATGCACGCATTCAGACTTGGAGAATTTAAATTTATTTTCTCTTGCCCATTTATTTACTTTGTTTAAGTTTAGTTGAAGTTGTCGCTCTACTATGTTTCATATGAGTGGCCCGATAGCATATGACGAAGTCGTCGATGTAGAGCGCACAGTCGATTGAGGGGTTTAGACATTTTACAATATTATTGATTTTTATGGAGAAGAGAGTAACGGAGTGGATGCTGCCTTGAGGAACACCCTCCTCTTGATGCTGTGAGTTTAAAAAGGTGGATCCCATGCGTACCCTAAATGTTCTTTCGAAGAGAAAGTTTTTTATGAACATCGGCAGTCTTCCTCTTAAGCCTAGATTATACAGATCCTGCATAATACCATACTTCCACATAGTGTCATAAGCCTTCTTTAAGTCAAAAAATACTGCCGTCAGATGTTGTTTTCTGATGAAGGTTTCTAGTCGTATCAAATGATCTATGGTCCTCTCCTTTTCCGGAATCCCATTTGCATATTTGTTATTAGACCATTTGTCTCAAGATACCACGTCAGTCTACTATTTATCATCCACTCCATCATCTTACAAAGGCAGTGTGATGGGTCGATAATTCTACGGATTCGATGTATCTTTGCCTGATTTGGGGATCGAGACAATTATGTCTCCATGTTTTGGGGAAAGTACCGTTCACCCAAATATCATTATATAGCCTTAGTAGGCATTTGACTGATTCATCTGGTAGTTGTTTGAGAAACTCATTGTGTACTTCATCAGGACTGACAGCTGAGTGGTTGGATTTTTTTATGGAGTCCACTAGTTCAGTTAGAGTAAATGGCTTATTGTATTCTTCGGAGTTATTTGAAGAGAACTTTATTTTTTTCTTTTCAAGGGTGGATTTGATTTTATAGAATTCTGTATTGAATTGGCTGGAGGAGTTTTTAGAAAATGTTTCTGCAAGAAAATCTGCAATGGCCTTTTTGCCCGTTATTTTGTGGTTTGTTACAAAGAGGTGTTTTAATGGAGTCGATTGTTTTTTACCGGCTACTTTTCGAATCATGAGCCAAACAGTTTTGATGTTAGAAGAGGTATTTAGCTCGTTTATGAATTGTTGGGTTGTGTGGAATGCATGTTTTAGCTATATCTAGGAGTTTTTCAGAGAATTCAAGAATGGTTTTGGCATTGTTAACTATGAGGTGTTTTTAACATTGAGAGTGAAAGTCTTCCCAGTTAGCTTTATTTACCCTCCACCAGGGAAGGTCTTTGTCTTGAGGGTGCAAACTCTTGAGTACAATTGGGAAATGGTCACTCCCACATCAGTTGTCATACACCCTCCAGGAACAGTGAAGTGTCGCATAGGGTTAAATCAATGGCTGAGTAGGTAGCAGATGATGGATCCAGGTGTGTTGGTGATTTTTTGTTGAATAGGCAGAGATTATTATTGTTAATGATATTTTCAAGAGTTTGGCCTTTGTGGTTTGTGCTTCTACAGCCCCACATGGTGTTATGGCTGTTAAAATTGCCAAGTAGAATAAAAGGTGTGGGTAGTTGCTGCAATATGTTGTTGATTTCACTTTCATTTATGTCATCGTGGGGCGGAAAATATATGGAGCAGATATTAATTGTTCTGTGTAAAGTCACTTTGACAGCTACAGCTTGGAGTTGAGTGTTGAGGTGGATTTTGCTTTGAGGTATGTCGTTCCTAATAAGGATTGAGATACCACCTGAAGCTCAATGACCGATATTGTTGATGAAATTCTAACTTTGGTGGTTTTTTTATTGTGATATCATCATTGGTTTTAAGAAATGTTTCTTGAAGGCAGACAATGGCAGGTTGTTGTTCAGTCATTAATAAGAGCAGTTCGTTCCTATTGGCTTTGATTCCGCGGCAGTTCAACTGGATTATTTTGTGGTTCATTGTTAGGCCTCAAATCTGGACTGTTTGATCATTTATTTTTATGGCCTTTATGTTTATGTACTTGGGGGCTGTTTTCTATTTCCATCTTTTCTAAAATTTTAAATTTGTTTCTCGCATCAACATATTCACTTTCAACGGATTTTTGTTTTGGAGTAATTTTTGTCTTGTCTTTTCGTAGTTTCTTGTTTGGGGAGGTGTCTGTAGAATTGGGTTGTCTTATTGGGGATCTCCTATCTTTTGGTCTTGTTTTGGAAGGAGATTTCTCTATGACACATTTAGTTGGTTGTGTGGTTGGTGATAGCTCCATGCTCTTTTCTTGATTGGTCTTAACCATGGAGGTGTGTGAGTGTGCAGATGTCATCACTTTGTCTACTACAAGATCTGCCTTTGTATTTGGTGTATCTAAAATTTTGTTGGTATCAAGTGAGGCTCTTATTTCATTGATATAGCCTTCCCAGTCACCCGGCTCCAGCTGAATCAATTTTTTTTACTATCCTTTCGTAATTATATTGGGTTTTATTGCGCTGGATCGCTTGAGAGTAGGTTGTGGTCTTAGATCCTACTATCATTTTCTGCCCTTCGTTGAATGGGATGTTATTCCTGTGTTTGATTCCCAATATTTCATTTTCCAGCTTCCAACTCTCACAGGATCGTGCATAGACGGGATGATCACCTCCGCAATTTGCACACCTATATGGATTGTTACAATTGTCAATGTGGTGGTCAGGATCTTGTTGAGTAGATTTGCCACATACTTGTCGACCTCTACAATTATCCTCCTGATGGCCATATTTTTGACAATTGTAGCAACGCAATGGATTGGGTTGGAATGCCTGAACTCTCTCCATTGTGTTGCCTACTTTTATCGTCTCTGGTATTTTGGGTTGGTCAAATGTCATTATGTAGGTGTTAGTTTCAATGAATTTCCCCTCTTTTTTGATTGTAACTCTCTTTACTTCTGTTACACCTTGTTTCTTGATTTCTTTTTTTATTTCATCAATTGTCCATAATGACAATTCCTTACTTCTTATAACCCCTTTATACTTATATTCAAGGATTTGTGAAGGTAAGTGTTTACATTTATAGTGTGGATGGTTGGTTGGTTAGTTGGGTTTTATGGCATATCAACCTCTGTAGGTTATTTAACGCCAAATCCATTTTTATGTAATTAATAAGTTCTATTTCAAACAATTCAGTTTAGCTTGAGTACTGAGCTTGTCAAAAACATTTCTATTTCAAACAATTCAGTTTATTCAAGCAGTTATTCAGTTTAGCATAGGAAGCAATTCTCCTTTGGCATAAATATGCACGCAGCATAAATCATTTCATTTACTTTTCCTCATTTATTTGCACACAGTTAAATTATTACAAGAGTTTCCATGTAACAATAAGAATTTAACATCAGTCATTCGTTAGCACACATTTGAATAATATGCATGATATCTTAGAGATTGATAATTCAAAAAAGTGACTGAGCTTATAAGTTTGCCGACAGTTAAGTGCTTTCAAGTATTGTAGTTTTTGATTATTTCTTCACGATTAAGGCTGGCAACTACGCGGTCTGTGTCACTATCCATACTCTCTATACTATACGTCCTTTGTAGGGGTTTTGTTGGTTGTTGAGAATTGGATGGTTTGGTTGTTATAGGTGACTTTGTTGTTGAGGGTATTTTGAATGTACTTCCTTGTCTTTTCTTATTCACTCTGGTGTTCATTTGTATTTTCGTAGTTTGGCTAATGGGGAGTTATGATTTTTGTTTCAGTTGTTCAGGTCTTATGGGAGACAGGTTTTTTTATTCTATCTTTAATGCTTTTTGGTGGACGTATTGATGATTTATGTAACGGCTGTTTTGATGGAGATTCTGCACTTTTAGGAGTAGTTCACGTTGGAGTGATAGATCCTACATGTGTTTTTGTTTGAACTACAACATTGGATCTCTCCTCATTCACAACTTGTTGCTGAGCTGGTGCTTGGTAAAATTCATCAGAATGTAGTTTTTTCAGGTGCTCCTGAAACTTTGGCCAATCATTGGCTGCCAGCTTGAGCAATTTCTCCACAAGTGCTCTATATTTGGTGTCGTCATTGATTCTATCCGCCCTCCGTGCAACGGAGGCGTAGCTGCTTTCTCCCATATAGCTCCCTACAATTCTCCTAGCTTCCAGAAAGGAAACATTCCTCTTATGTTTGACCTCAATAATTTCTTTTTCTTTTTGGTAAACAGTACAAGTTCTTGCGTAAGCCGAATGATCTAGTTGGCAGTTTGCACATCGAGTTTCTTTTAAGCAATCTTCCTCTGCATGGTCCGGGTCCTTTTCACCGCATTTGGAACATGTCTGTCGTCCTCTACAGGCTTTCCTGTGGTGTCCAAATTTCTGACATTTGAAGCACCTCAGGGGAGCTGGGACGTACTGCTCAACTCTCTCAAGACAGTAGCCAATCTTCACCTCTTTTGGAGTTTGGGGCTTATTAAATGTTAGGATGTAAGTGTTGGTTTGGATTCGTTCTTCACCTTTTCTAATGGAAATTCTCTTTATATTTGTAACTCCCTGTTTTCCCAGGGCTGATGCTATCTCGTCTTCTGTAGCCAATGCCAACTCTCTACTCCTGATAACTCCCTTGGAAGTGTTGAGTTTCTCATGCGAATACGCCCTGCACTTGGTCTTATGAAAGGTTTTTATTTTTAGTATGTTTTCTGCCTGTCTCCGGCTGTCTACCTCGACAAGCAAGTTACCATTCCTTGTTTTCTTAACATTTTTCGGACTAGCTCTTGTAGATATCACTTTTTCTAAAAGGAAAGGTGAGAATTTGGCTAGGCATACCTCCTCCAAAGATTCAATAACAATGAATCTGCGGAAGTCTGCTGCCTCATTCTCTGAGTCTGATTCTGAAAGGTTCCGTTTAGTTTTTTTGTTTGAAGACGCCATATATGCTGTACATTTTTCACTGGCCCTGTGCTCCTCCACCCACCACGGAGTCCAACTTGTGTTGGGAATAAACCAAGGGGGTAACCCATTCGCCTTGGTTGAGACGGGGGATACGCGACCAGTATACTCGAGTTGAGGGTAGGCTTCAGAGCCGTTGCCAATTTCTCAGCGCTGGTCAAATTCCTATTCTCAACACAATTGACCCTTAGCCACCGCCTTCTAGCAACTAACTGATAAGGGTTGGGAACTTGCTGCAAGTGCAGATTTAAAAGTACGGTCGGGATAAAATATATAGATGCTAGGGCTTGACATGACCAGCTGATTGATCGGATCGGGCCCAATCCAACCACCCGTCAGACCAAGTAAGGGCCAAAGTGATGTGTTGCAAGCCATTGACCACTCTGTCGCCGGATCAATGACTGCTCAACCACCAGGGATCCGTCCTAGCGCCTTACGGGTCGCCACCCACGGCCAACAGGTGGCCTCATTGGGGGGGGTCTTACCCCTCTGCAGAGGTGCAGTCGGCGTATTCTACAGCCCCAGCCAACAGGGCGCTTATAGTGTGGAATTTAGTCATTTTCAGTAGGAAATCAGCATTTTTTCTTTTATCTACTTCAACGAGCAAGACTTGATTTTTTAGTTTTTTTATGTGGACGGGGGTCATATTACTAGATATTACCTTTTCAATTAAAAAAGGCGATAAGCTTGTCATTGGCGTTTCCGTGGATTCAATTATCATGAATCTGGGGAAACTTGCCACACCTTCATAGTCCGATTCAGTTTCCGTTAGGGTACGTTTCAGTTTTTTTGATGAAGAAAAAGCCATGATTGGTAATTGTTATTCACTGGTCCTCTGCTCCATCAGCCACCATGGACTCCAACTTGAGAAGGTAATGAACCAAGGGGTAACCCATTCGCCTTGGCTGAGACGGGGATACAATACCAGTATACTCATGCAAGGAGTATGGTTCTGAGCCTCTGCCAAATTATGCTTTTTAAAAAACAACAATCTTTCACCTGTAAATGTTGCATATTGACCTCTGACCTGGCCAAGCTGTCAAAATAGGAAATGCAACTGTGTAAATAACAGGTGCATCCGGTCGAGGAATATCAGGATATAACCTTGACTGTCGAGGGGTTGAATTGAGTGTGAAATTGTGACACTCGCAGGAAGAAGAGTGGGTGTCAAATTATTATATAACCCTGGCGACAGGAAGTTCAAACCAGTTGGAGAGAAGATGCTGGAATGAGGAACATGTCCCAGAGAGGCTGGGCCCCCAGGCCCCCGGTTGAGCAGCCCAGGAGAACGGGAAAGAAATGCTGTTATGGCCATAAAAGTGGGGGTCAATATGTTGCAGTTCTGTTCAGCCTCCAACTCAGCTCTCACACAGTAAACCCTTTTGAACCCTTTCAAATAAAGTGAGAGGTATATTTTTCTAAAGAACTGTGTCGCTCGTCTTTATTGTGTCATCGTTATGATTCTGCATGCATATGTATTATGTGGCTATACAACATAAACAGTTTAAGAAGTTATTAAATGACTGGGGTATACACTTGTCATTTTGATGCCCCTATGCACCTGCTAAGAATGGCATCATAGAAAGGAGTCACAGAAGCATCAAAACAATTGTAGCTAGAAAGCAGTGCTCTATACCAGAGACAGTCTATTGGTATAACATCACACCTAAATACAGCCTCTCACCTGCCACAGCTCCAGCCAATGCACTTCACAAGTACCATATCTATATAATACTTGAGCATACAGAGTAGGGGACATTATCTGGGTTATAACTACATGGGAGGTGTATGACCAAGTTTAGGATGGGCTGTGTAATCCAGGTTAACAGTCTGTAGTCAGTACAAGTTGATGGAATCTCATGCCATGTGAAGGGCCTGCATCCATTTATGGGGTCAAAACCATCATCTGGACATAAGTGATTCAGACGAGAGTGAGCAATAAGTCTATTTGGAATCGACTGCACTTAGGGAGCTTGATGATTCCTCTTATGATAGATCATCTGAAGACAGAATGACTTTGAAGGACGATTCCTCAAAAGTAGCAAAAAGTGAAATGATTTACCTCGAGATCCTAAGTGATCCTGTACATGTCTTGCCTGTAGATGTCTGATAAGGAAAAATCTGCCTGCTTTCGAAATCTGAATTCATGTGAAAGAATGTTTCATGTCAGCAAGAGTCAAGTCACATATGTAAATTTTGGCTCCTCCAACACATGCCTAAATAGTGGGTTTATGAAAGGGGAAAAATGAGTCCTTCTTGGCTTGATGCTTTAGAGACGGCTGGACAATTAGGTGAAGTAGAAAGGAAAAGGTAGTAAGCGTTGGACTCAGTGTAACCTTTCAACTGCTCACCATCAGTCCTGTCTCTTTGTTTCTTTCTCTCAATCTTACTTGTTGCGTCAATACACTGGTTCGCACAGTTCTGTTGTGAAGCAACCAATGCTCCTCCCCACAATGCAGAGATGAGACACGTGACCTACAAATTGCATTCCTTTACACTTTTGTACACAAGATACATTCATGCCATTTTCAAACTTTGAGGTAGGCCATTTTGCTTGTCACTTCTTGTTTCTTTCTTTCGGTGCTGCATGAAAGAAATTCAATTCACACAGCTTCATTGTCACATTTCATTCCTCTCATTCACTCAGTTCACCACCAGTTTTTTATTCAGCTGTAAATGATTGCTGAATTCACATAAACATCAACTGTTCTGCCTGCATATAGAGCACGCCACTCATTGTCTCTTTGAACAACGAACCCCAGTTGGCTCATCAGAAGCAGCAGTCTGCGGGTTCTGCCTTTAAATTTCACTACACTAAATTTTTGACCCTGCCTTTTAAAGAATTTTTTTTTACTTAAAGATATAATGGGTTTAAACTTGCAGTAAAGCACAAAATAGGCCTCAATGGTGTCATGAACTGTTAAATCCATTTTACTTTTTACTTCAATCAAACTGTAAACTAAATTTGAAAAAAAAAATAAACAAAAATAAAAAGAGTTTGTTCATAAACTGTTATTCACTTCTATCAAAACTGACTAATCCACAAAATATAATCCAAAAATTTCCACAAATAAAAAAAATGTATATGATTGATATAAATATGATGATAAAACAACACTAAAATTTTAACCAGTTTTCTTTGCCTTTTAAACTTAGGATTCAAATTATAAAATATTATTTCTAGTAGCATATTGAATTTACAAAATGGTCCATATAATCAAGGCGAAAGTCCACAAAACATTCCCTGCCTCTAAAATGAAAGAAAAATTAAAAACTTTTTCTTACTTGATTCTATTCTGGGCTGTCCTTTCACACTCTTCACGAGCATTTGTAGCATCTTCTTCAAACCTACTAATCACCAACTCAATTTCTTTATCTCGATCTTGACGGACTTTTTCCTTCAGTTCTCGTTCCTTCGCCAATAAAATTGTTTCTTGTTTCTTCATGAAATTCTCTTCCCATGCCGCTTTCTCTAGTGCCAATTTTTCACACAATTCCTGAATTTCCATCTGTATTGGCAAAATACAAAGAAATTTAATGATTTAAAGATACTTCTTAAACTTTCATAGACCCACACAGGCAAAAAAATTTAAAAATAAAAACATTTAATCTATTTAATGAACAAGGTGACTTTTTCTGTCGGTTTTGTTCTTTCTTCATTCATCCACAATTTTTGCAGTATCATTATGACTAAAATTAAAGGTCAACCTAAAGGCATAGTATAGTATTCATGAAGACTTAATTGAATATGTAAATGTGAATAAAGAAATTCAAACAAGAAGTATATCTAACCCTCTTTCTTTGGGAACACAGTAAATCTTGTTCATTTCTGCAATTTGACTTTTGTTCTCTATCACAACCCCTCCTGGTCTCGTGACCACAAAAATAACAGTGCAGATGCAGTCTTTTGTTTTAGGTGCTTTTCCAAAGGGAGATTGTCTGAATTTCTTCCTTGGAGGAGCTCTCAAAATAGTTAATAGCAGGGTTTTCAGGTGAACCGTCAGTTTTGCATGATATGAGCTCAATCAGCAACTCACTTTCAGATAATTTACACTTGTTGATGGAGTTTTTTCAAGGGCAGGGCAGAGATCCCTCACATGGTGTAGGGTTCCATCAACTAATATGGAATGATCACTGACAATACCAGTGACACGCCCTTTTTTTTGAAGTTGGAGGTACACTGGCTATTGGGAGGCTTTACCCAGACAGGATCCCCTATCCTATGTGGTCACTTCTCTTCAACCAGGCAGGTCAACCCTTTGACTTGTACTCCGTAGCTGTAGATTGCATTGGCAGGTGCACTTGCAGCAGACACATTGTCCTATCAGTACACTGCTTTCTGGTTGTGATCCTTTTTGAACTTTGGTGGCACCTCTTCGCTATGCCATTGCCACTTGGCATATGCACACATCACAGTCTCAGCTGGATCCCCCATTCACCCAGGAAGCACTCAACCTGTCTGCTGAGTAAGGTGGTGTCGTTGTCTGTAAGGATCTCCACTGGTGGCCCTCATTCTCAAAACACTGACTGGCGAATAACACTTGAAAAGTCCTGTCACAGCAATAGTCAGCAAACTAGGAATCTGTTGGGTCCACAATCGATAAGCGTAAGGAAGTACTAGCTGCTGTAATGGGTTATGTCCATAGCCTGCTCCATGTGCTGCTTACTCCCAGCTTCCCTCTTCGCCATTTGATTGATGCAGGATCTATCAACTGGCACATCTGGCCCCCCTTGGCACTTGTATACACTGAGGGATTGGTCTACCGTATGAAATAGCATCTGCTGAGAGAGTATATTTTCATTATCTCCTCTGGCTCCTCCTCAGAAGCAATGCATACTGGTGGTACAGGCTTACTGCCCTTTTTGATAGCATTGTACCATCTTTATGGCACCCAGGTCAATCAGTCAGCAAATTTGCAGTTCGATGTTACTAAGGTTACATTCATGGACAGTTCATATTTGGCAGCCAGTTTCTTGATAGTTTAGCCGTATATTTTTGTTGTTGTTAGCGAGGAATGGTTGTAACATGGGTGCGTGCTTACATTGAGTTGTTTCCTCGCTAAGAGTGTAAGGTCTTTCGCTAATTGTAGTTAGGTATATTAAGGAAGGATGATGAAGTAAGATGGCGATAGTCAAAAGGTGTTTTGAGAAATAGGTTTTTATTTGCAGCATGGAATATTGGGTTTGTTTTTGGTGCTACAAGACTCGTGGTGATTAAGATTGTGAGTTTTGAGACGAAATTGAGTTATGAGAAGTTGAGAAGGTTGAGATGGCAGTGTGAGGGATTGTGTTTGTTGTAGTTTAATCAAAGACATGTTGCAGTTGTAGGAATTGAACTTTGGATGTCACCGTGAGTTTCGTGTCTGGTATTTGGGAAAAGTATGCGTTGTCTCCATTAAAGTGGCCCAGAGGTGAATTGAGAGCTAGGTGCTGAGAGCTTAATTGTGCTTTGAATCAACATAGCAAATTTTGGGGGTGACATAAAGTTGTGCCTGTGCGAGGCTTGTTGAATGTATCTAATTTATATTCAACTGGGATTCCTGGCAAGGAATCCATAAATTAGATAGGTTCCCTCGCGTGTTCATGCTGCTGCTATTCTAGAGCTGCAGTGAGACGTCTACACTGGGCGGCGTTGTCCAGCTAAATAGTATTGCTATTGAAGAACGGCCAGTGTGATGTCTGCACTAGACGGCGTTCTCCAGCCAAAGAGAGTGGGTTTGGCAGCTTACCCAATTTCCTGTTGCCCATAAAGAAAGGACCAGGCTGAATAAGATAAGTCATCCTGATTGGGTGAAATTAAGTGTCGAATTAAACTGCGCGCCAAACCAAAATACGAATTTTCCCTTCCATTACAATAGTGTCCAGGCTTCTAATAAGTATTGCACTAGCCACATTGCTGTGCATCTCTCTTTCACTTTCTTTTCTTGAGACAACATAGCACTGATGATCAGCTTCATTATTTGTAGTGCTACATTTAATCCAAAGCCCAGTCTGGTGAGAGAGTACCTTCTGTTGGCAAACATCACTATTGATTTATACATCCAATGGTTAGTTGCAATTATTGCCAATGCCATGCATTAAACCTCATTTAGAGCATATAGGACAATCATTCCTTATGTTGCAAGAATATGTCCCGAAAGCCTCTTGTCACAAGTTTAGCTTTTGTGATGGAACTACCTTGCCTGCCATGCATGCATCTGCTCATTGTGCCGACTTTGTAGCACCTTGTTACATTTAAGTGTATTCTGCTGTGTTGTGATATTGCAATGTTGTTGTATTCTGCAGATCAATATGCCCAGGAGGTGGTGGTGTCACAAAGACAAGATAAATGATAAGATAACATTTTCAAAGGACTGGACTTGTTCACAGATAGGGAGGAGCATTGTCACTTCAAGACCATCATATAACTCTGCTCTCCCAACTTTGGAATGTGGGACAAACTCTAGCCTACCTCTCAATATCTCTTAAGTCATCAGCAACCAAATATCTCTCATCTGAGCTGAACTCCAACTTTCCCTCCCTTGCAACTTGGGAGCATCATAATCTATGCAGTTGTTTTAGAGTTGCCCCAGAAAGTAACTTCTTTGTGAAGCATCAACATATCTAACCTTCTAGAATCGTTCATATCATATTCTACTATCCAGCTGTACCAGAAACATCAGCTCTCCCGATTTTCTAACATCCATCATCACCAGAAGCATCAACACACCTGATCTTCTTCCAACATTTGCTCCATTCCCAATTGTAAAAGCTTGTGGGTCTTCCCCACCCACAAAAAAACCCAAAGAATATTAGGGAACATCGTTATCCCTGAACTGCTGAACGTGTCAGCCCACCTGACCTCCAAAGATTTCATATCACCAAAACAAAAACAAGAAAAAAGAAAAACAAAGATGTTCCCATTTAATGAGGAATGCTAATATAGTCTATGGTTGGCATTTTTTCCTTTTTTTTAAAAAGCATTCACCATTATGACGTCAAGCTGTAGTGGCTCCTCAGGTGGGGCCTGCACCAAACAAAATGTTTACTTAGCTCATATTTGGGACAGCTACAGGGTCCTTGGTCACTTATGTCCCTGCAATATAGGTTAATATTCCTTCTTGGAAAATATATCACATAGCTGACAAACTTTATCAATCACTGATTTCACTGGATTACTAATATTGCTACGAGCATGGTCAACACTCACCCCCAATGAAGAACTGATTATAGTGGTTGCAACCGGATCATAAACAATACAATTACCTAATTTCCATCCAACATTATTCTATTCCTAATAACAATCATCACCTATTAATGCACGCATGAGAGGAGGGCGGTTTCATAATGACTTTCTAAAGGTATATCTGAGCCCACTTTTGGGAAAGGATTCTATTGTTTAACCTGATATGTATCTGACTCTGTTGTCAAGAGCGGACGTAAAGGACAACGTGAAATTGATTCTTGGAGTTCCTTTCGCAAACTCCCGTCTCTTCAATGTACACCTCACACTAGAGACAATGACCGAATCCCAATTCTGTGTGTCGGAAGGCTGCGATGGATTTTGCAAGTCAGTTTTAGGGCGTATTGATTCAAGCGTTCTCTCCCTCTTTCTCCTTCGCTGTTCCTTCTCTCTTGCCCTCTTTCTCCTTCCTTCCGTCTTTCTCTCTCTCTCTCCTTCCGGTTCTCGCCTTCCTTCCTTAAGTTGTAACAAGTTCGTCGGGCGACACACTCAGAACAAAAACGTACCTTCTAGCCGTTACCATGCGTATTTTATGTTCGTGAGATCTCGCAAGAATTTGCATATGTGCAAATTACCTCTCACTGGTTCGAGATCTCCCATCATCAAATATGCTCGAGGCAGCCATATCGGTTTCGCTTTTCCGCTCTACAAGCCTGATCTTTTTGGAAGACACTCTACTTGAGTGAGTCAAGACATTTTAAAAATTTTTTGAACACTTCAGAAATTACTGCATCGAATCATCTTTAGACCATTTTTTTTTTCAGAAGACCATTTCATTCCACGTCGGCTTCTCCCGGCTGAACTGAAATTTCTGACCTTGATTGGAACTTAAGATAAGTCCCTTTTTTTCCATTCTTTTTAGTCACTTAGTCACTCATCACATTTTTAGTTCTTCAGGCGTCCATCATTTATGGCCGACCAGTCAGACGGCTCGGCCATAAAGGCCTTATTCTCCCCAAATAAGGGTGACCCTCCCCCCCAGAAAAAGAAAAACAAATTACCCTCCTCCAAAAATGCCCCTCCCCCAGACCAAAAAGATAAATCCCCACAATTATCCCTAAGTGGAAAACTACCCTCCCCTGACAAAAATGCCTCTCCCACGGTCAACATAAAATAACCATTGACTAAATATGCCCCAGATCATGAAAAGGAAAAAATAGAGAATAGTTGGACAGTGCCTCCAAAGATCCAGGTCGACGTTGATGACTTACTCCAGCGGGCAAAGGCCATCTCCAGCGAAGTGCAGGAGCATAGGCTTATGTTCAGTTTGGAGGAAAAAAGGCAAGACCAAAAGAAAAGAACGGTGTCTGTCTTTGTTGTGGATAAACGGTCACGCAAGATCATGAAACCCGCCAAAGACATGGTATTACGTCAACTTTTCCAAGCTATAATAGCTGGAACCTCTTACGCTTTCTGGGATATATTGGTACCGACCGTTGAAGAAGCCGTCGCCCTAACAAAAAAATCTTTAGAAAACAAAGAATATTTTTTCCGGACTGAATACATGGGGTGGCGGCGGACCAATTTATGAGGTCCCTAGCTTCCTCAGAGACGCAAATTTAGCTGCCTATATGCTACAATTTGGTGACATCGTCTCAGCGACTCATGACAGTATGCGTGGGGAATGGAGGTTCAACATTATGTTGGATGTCAAGACCTTCTACTCCGTTCCCAACTGGTTGGAGGTGGAAGGGCGCAGGCTTCCTGTTATCGTTTCGGGAAGAAAACCCGCCTGCTGGCACTGTGGCGAGATTGATCACCTCTCCGCAATTTGCCCGGGGAAGAAGGCCCTGAAAAAGCCCGACCAAAAACTCGGTACCCTCCCACCTGTTGTATCAAACACTGAAAAGGAGGCTCCCGTAGTCTCGCCCACATCAGCGGGTATAAAAAACACCACTCCCCCTTCGTCTCCTACGGTTAATACCGAAGAGTCAGGGGCCGAGTGGCTGACTGTGGTAAAAGGTGGGAGGAAGCTCCAACCTGCGGATCCTCACTCCCGAAAGTTGTCCCAGGTGGGCACCAACATTCCACCCCCCTCACAACCAAAGTTCAACATCAGCAGTTCATCACCAGCCAAGTCATATGCGGAAAAAACATCTCCCCCTAAACCTAAATACCCACCCAAGACCCCACCTAAACAGCCCACTCCTCCCAAGGTCAGATCTTTTAGCCCAGGCTAGGAGAAATTTGAAAAACTCCTTGATTTTAAAAAGCGGCTGCACCAGGAGCGCAAATCGTCTCCACGACCAGAGCCCCCTCATTCCACCCCTTCATGTCCAAAACAGCTTCGTACCATCAGACTACCTTCCACGCCACCCCAAAGATCCATGCCCCCAACATCGATGACCATTCTAAAACCACAAAAAAGGGACCCCCTCCCTATTAAATCGTCTCCACCAGCAATAGCAGCAGCACCTTCGTCGCCGAGTACAACCCCAAAGAAACGGCAGCAGAGTTCATCTATAGACAGTTTGGGGGATGAATTCCTAAAACAGCAACGGAAAAAAGAAAAGCCACAACATCATTCGGGAACCAACATCTGCCGAGTGGATGAGGGGGCCCTGGATCGTCTCTACAAGGTCCAGCCGCAACTCCTAAAGGATTTGAGGATCCTCCACAATTTCAAGGAGGTAAATGGACGAAATGTGGAGGACCCAAAAAACTTTCCCAACGCATGGATCACCACCGTCATTCGCAAGGGCCGAGGGTCGGAAGGTGTTAGGAAAATGCTTGGAGAGGCAAACGAGGCCCTCGGCCCGATTTCATACATTAAAGACGATCTCATTTCATGTAAGGGTCTTGTTGGGAGGGTCCCTATTGTTTTGCATCCCTCCCTTTATAGGGCTCTAAAATTAACCTATCCGCGGGATGTCGGGGGTCTCGCTCATGACGGAGCCATGACTAATGAGATGGCCGCAGGATCCATGAGCCAGACTGTCCCCAGTCATGTTCAGTCCGGGCACTCAACACCTGTAAGTGTTCGTGATGGATTTAAGGCTCGCTAGTTTGAATGGCCGCGGCCTGAGGTCGGAATCTAGAAGATCCCATTTACTTTTTACCTCCAGCATCGCGGCATTGATATATGTTGTTTACAGGAGACTCACTTTGACTCCAACTTCCATGAAAGTATTCTGTCAAGGGACTATTTGTCCTTCTCAGCATATTTTGATGGTCATTCCAGAGGTGTCTGGACGCTACGTGTGCTCATGTTCTTTCAGATCCGGCGGGCAGACTTTGTATTCTGGACAAAGGATAAAGTGTTTCGGCTGATTGGGATTTATGGGCCCAATGTTACCAGTGAGCTCCCTGCCTTTTTCCGGCATATCGAGCCGTACGTTGTTCTATCAAAGCGGGTAATTTTAGTGGGAGATTGGAACGCTGTACTTGATCCCAATTTAGACAGAGGGGCTATTACTGTGGGTATTAATACCTTGGATGCCAGACATTTTCGCGATTTTGTCCAACATCTTGATCTCGTTGACAAATTTCGCGAAGGGCATCCAAATAAGATAGCATGTACTTGGACCGGTAGGGGCGCCTCGGCCCAGCTTTATAGCTATTAGACCGAGTGTTAGTTAAGCGAGTCGATTTAGACTATTTAGGTGGTCCAAGTTTCAATCCCTATAAAGATTCTGACCACAAATTCTTGTGTGTCGATTAGGTTAGATAACGATGTCTAGTTACTGGAAGTTCAACTCTTCTCTTTTGGCTGAGGATGACTTCCGGAACCAGCTAGAACTAATGATAAAGCGGAAACTGACGGGGGCTATTATGGGAAATAGGTGGTGGGGTAACCTTAAGGATAGCATTAGATCCTTTGCTGCCGACTATGGTAGGAGACTCAAGTCAGGTATGGTAGCGGAGCAAAGATCGATTAAGGATAAGCTAGATAGGGCGGTTTTGGCAGGAGATAGTGGGCAAGTTAATGTAGCTAAGGCCGAGCTGGCTTCCTTGCAAGTTAAGGAGTACCAAGCTCTGGTAGTTAGGGCTCGGTTAAAAAGAGTGTCCTGCGAGGCGACGAATATGGCCCAGGAATTACGGGCCGAGGAACGCAGGCATGCGGCAGATCGCCAGTGTCACATCGCCGGATGGGCAACGTCGAACTACAAACGAAGCCATCTGTAAGGAGTTCCGGCAGTATTTCTTGAAACTTTTTACCAGGGAGCCCGGACTGAGCTCTGCTCAGTTCGACACCTATCTTGCCGACTTCCCTTGCCTTTCGGCGACTGAAGCGGCTGGGTGTGAGGGGCGCATAAAGGAGGAGGAGATTCGGGAAGCACTGAAGTCGGTCGAGCTGGATAAGTCTCCCGGAATTGATGGACTGCCCTACGAAGTGTACTTGAGGCTGTCGCACATGTTTGTCCCCTTACTGGCTACCATCTATGACAACTGGATGAGGCAGGGTTCCATACCCAGACGCTTCACCAGGGGTATAGTGAAGTTGCTTCGTAAGAATAAACATGGTGGGGATGGGATTAGTAACTTTCGCCCTTTAACGATGTTAAACACTGACTTAAAGGTTTTGGCGAAGATCCTAGCAAACCGTTTGCAGACTGTCCTGCCTAGTCTGATTTGCCCCAAACAGACTTGTGCTGTGAAGGGTAGGACTATCCAGGAGAGTCTTCATCTGGTCCGTACGATCGTAGAAAAAGTTGACGAAAATGCTGTGCTGATCTATTTAGATCAGTCCAAGGCCTTCGATAGGGGCAACCATGCTTTTCTGGAGGCTGTCTTGTCTGCAGCCGGTTTTGGGTTGCATTTTCACACCTGGATCCGTCTCCTTTATGCACCCCCTGGAGTCATGGTGGAGGTGAATGGGGTAAGGTCGGAGCCTTTCACTCGATCGATTCGTCAAGGTTGTCCGCTATGTTATATATTCTTATGTTAGAGCCCTTTCTGTGCAAGCTAAAGGCGAATCCGGCCCTACGCGGCCTCGCGTTACCTGGCTCTAGTGAGGTAGCCAGGTACACTGCATACGCTGACGACGTCAGCGTGCTTGTAACGAGCAGTGCCGAGGTGGAGGAGGTGAGCAAAGAAATCGGGAGGTACCAAGCTGTGACAGGGGCCAAGATTAACCGCGAAAAGTCTGTCGGCTTACGGTTGGGCTCGTGGAAAGGCTGTACTCTTCCCGATCCCTTCATTTAGAAAGACGGCCCGTGCAAGATACTCAGCGTCTGGTTCGGGCCTGATCTTCAATTGGAGAAAAATTGGTCGGAAGTACTGGAAAAGGTCGTAGCTGCAACGGAGTTGTGGCTACGTAGGCGACTTTCCCTAAAGGGATGGGCTGAGGTGTGCTGCTCGCACATCTACTCCCTTGTCGTCTACCGACTTTCAGTGCTTCCTTTCCCGCCCACCATCGTATTCAAGCTGGAAAAGATCATCTTCCAGTTTGTCTGGGCTAAGAGGTTTCCTTTGGTGTGACGGAAGATATGTTACCTTCACCCTTCCGAAGGCGGTCTAAGTGTGCCAAACGTCAAGACACGGCGCCATACTTTGCGCCTTACTTTCATAGATTGGATGTGTTCACGAGATACGGCGACGGGAAGCGTCTGGAAAGACGACGCTAAACAATCTTTCCCGTCGCTAAGAAGTGTGCAGTCTGCTGACGGGGAGGCCCACCGTTTGCCCAGACGCGAGTGCCCCTTTTATCGCGAGTGCCGGCATGCATTGAAAGTTCTCTCTCGGCTGCAGACAGGTCTTTCTGACAGCCGGCCGTTGTTGAGTAGGGCATTATATCGTTGTTTAGTTAGGGGGCCGCTAGCGATGGTCTGATCGGCGAGCTCGGTGTGACGGAGGCGGAGGGTCGCTTGCTGTGGCCTTGGGCCCCCGGGATGAGGTGTCTCAATAACGACGAGGCTTCCCTCACCTGGCTGGTCATCAGGAATGCCCTCTGGGTCGACAAGAAATTGTTTTCAGCGCAACAGGCTATTTCGCCAGAGTGCGGTCGGTGTGGCGATTTGGAGGAGTCCATTGACCACGCCTTCTTTCGCTGCCCGGTCGTGCGGCCGCTGTGCAAGCTTCTTGAAGGCTACATGGTTCGCATCCTCAATGGAAAGTTCTTCGTCCTGGAAGCCAGTTCTGTGTGCAGCAATATGGTACCGAAGTTGAACAGACAAGAACATTATGTGTTTCTCTGCTTACTCGGTATTATGCGTGTCATGATTTGGACGACGAGAAAGAAGGAACTCTACGAGGGTGAGTCTTTTACTTCTCAGACACTGGTGTCTTTTTCTAAGCACCAAATCAAAGTTAAAATCCGGTCTGAGAGAAAGAGACTCTCTTCACTGGAGTTTGGCAAAAAGTGGGTGACTGTCGCGTGGTAGGAGCCAGCCTTATCTTCAGCCTGGACATCACAGGGATGTAAGAATCTTGAATTACCGGAAGTTCATGACCACGCAGCCCAGGTAAGTTAGATTTTAGGCCATTTTGATTTAGTTTGTCCTATTTTAGTTAACTTAGCTAGAGTATGTGAGGTCATTGGGCGCCCCCTTTTTCTTTTTGTCCCTTTCCTTTGTCCTGCTTTCCCTTCCCTTCCCAGATGACAGGAATTGGAGTTCTCCAGGAGTGCGATGGAGGGCATATCCTTATTCATTGTTTACTTATTTACCACTTATTTAATTATTTATTTATTCTCCTTCGACACTAATTTTCGACTGGTTAACTCTTCTTTCTGCCATTTTCTTAGTATGTGGGGGGGGACCCCCATACTAACCATCACACTATGTACATACTATTTTCATCTTTTGTTTTTAGGGGTAATGTATATATGTATGTTTATTTGTATATAGCTTTCTTTGAACTTTTTAAAATTATGCCCTTCCCCCTCACTCTGTAAATATGGGATTAAGTTTAGAAGTCCATGGAGCACTAGTGTTGTTTTGGTGAATGTAGTTTGATAGTGATATGTTTAATTGAGGTATGTTGGTGTTTTCATTTTGGAAATATGTATTGGTCAGTGAATGAGTCTAGTTAAGTTAGAGTTTAGGATAGTGTTGACCAGCCTTCCCCCTCCATTTTTAGGCCTTGTGCCACATTTGTAAAATTTTTTTTACAATAAATATTTCCGCTCTACAAGCCAGACACGTTTGTGCGCGCTTCGAATGCCCAGGTACGTTGCGTCCATTACCTTCACAGTAAAAGTAAATATTCCTAATACTTACCAATTTCAAGTGGATATTGAACTAACTCTATTTTCATCATCAGAACTACACTCATATAACTACTGTAGGATATGTGTGTATATATATATATATCTTGATCTATATACCTATCAATCTATTTATGTATATATATATATAATCTATGCATATCTGTATCTCTCTCTCACTCTCTCTCTCTCTCTCTATATATATATACTTATATCAATCTCTCTCTCTATTTCTATATATATATATATATATATATACACATTTTCAAGAGTGTATATTTAGACAGCAAGTTATCATTCATTAAGTTTTGTTAAAGACGATGGAATATTGTTTATTATTTTTAATTTTGTTCTTTCAAGACTCCAAGTTATTTTTCTAGCGTCGGAATCTAGATTGTAAAGGAATTGTCCCATATCTTCTGCCCAATCGCTTTTGACAATACTTTTGGTCATCATCAGGGGTAGTGTAGTTTTCAGTTGACTAGTGAGTTTTTACTGTTTTAATAATTTTTAGCATTTTGTTTTGAAGTTGTGGATTGGAACATTTTCAGCATTTTGTTTTAAAACATTCTGTGGAAAAAAAGGTTTACTAATAGAGTTGGTGATTTTTACTTATTAAAAATATTTATCTCACAGATAATACAATTGCCCTTGGTACAGATGTTGTATTTCACAACAATAAAATTAATTTCGTATTCAATAATAATCCTTTCCGTCTCTTTACACTGACTGCCGCTTCTAATCAATTCGTGTTCGACGCAAAAAACAGCAAAGACGCCGAGGGACAACGTTCATTGTTTTTATGTTCTTTTCTGCCTGCCCCCATTTGCATGTGCGTCTTCACTCTCCATGGTTTTACGTGACTGCCGGCGTGAAAATACGAGAACATTTGCAATATAAGCTCGCTCAGGGCAGCCATGTTTTTTTACTATCAAAAAATATATCTTGCATGCGGAGCATATGTCCTGACATTTGCACTGAGGTGATTTTCACTACACTCCCCTCTGATCTCATGATCACAAATATGGCATAGGGGCGGTGCCCGTTTCTGCCGGGCACTTCTTCACGGAAGTGTAGGGTGCTCTTCCGTCGGGTTTCCCGCATTCCCTCCATCTCCATTAGCTTGATCATCTTCATTTTTGGTACCATTCTCAGATGTTAACTGTGCAAATGAATGTTGGCCTTTCGATTCACAAGTCACCATGACCCCCATCTCACTACCGGACAATGTATCACTTTCGTCTTCTTCCATAACGGCTGATTTCTGGCATCTGCGAAGGTCTTTCACGTGACAGGCTGTGCTATTGACCAGCATTGTCTGACGACTGATTACCCCATCAACCGGTCCTTCGCAAAATCTGGTGGTGCATTGGCAGTCCTGTGGTTTGACCCAGACAGGTTCCCCAACTTCATATGCATTTCTTCTGACTTCAGGTGGAGATGGTCTGGGGTCTATGCCTTTCACACACTGCTCATAATGGTATATACCATTTGCTGGCACACTAGATGGCATTTTGTTATTCTTGGGTATCACATTATACCAGCTTTGGCGAGGTAAAGCCATAGCTACCGTCTCTGAGATGACCACACAGCTTTGGCACGGCAAAGCCATAGCTACCATAATCGATACGTCCGCACAGCTTTGACTTGGCAAAGTCACGGCTACCGTCTCCAATACGTTCGCACGGCTTTGGCACAGCAAAGCCATACCTACCGTCATCGATACGTCCGCACAGCTTTGACACGGCAAAGCCACAGCTACCGTCTCCGATACGTCCGCACAGCTCGGGGCACGATAAAGCCCTAGCTTTACTGATTCGCTCGCTCAACTTTGTATGTGCTAAGGCCTGGCAAACCTTAGCCACGGTTTCCCAGTCCGTTCACTTGGTCTGCAGACACGGCTAGGTCTTAGTCACCATGCTCACTCGACTCTACATGACCAAGCTGCCAACACCAACATCAGCTACCCGTGACAATTGTCCAGCTGCACACATCTACGACTCGACCGACATCAGCTACCCGCAAAAATCGTCTAGCTGCACTTATACGACTTGACCATACCAGCTACTGACATCACCCATCTAGCTGAAGACTCAAATACTACTACCACGAACTTTACACCGCGTTTGTAAACACAACAATAAATTGTCATCTTTATTATATTTGTTACCTCGCCTTTGTTTCCTTCATTGTCTTTGGCTGTCATTACTCGCACGCTTTAACTTAAAACATTTGCGGAGTCGATGTGCTTATCGGCTTCGCAACAAGTGGTGACCCAGAACGTGAGTACAGCCAGAGCAATGAAGAGCAGTGGTGAGTCAGACACATCAATAGCAAACGTCATTGTGGTGTTACCAACCAACAACCCAGATGTCCACTCTTGGTTTCAACAAGTCAAAACCATCTTCCTCATGTTGACGATAAAGTCCCAATGGATCAAGGTGGCCAACCTGATGCAGAAGTTACCACCAGATGGTTGGTTGGGTTTACGGCATGCCAACCCATCAGGTTATTTTATGCCGAAAACGTTTTTATTTATTATTTGGTATAATTTTTATGCGTATAGTTATTTGAACGCTATAAACAAATTCCAACGACATCAAAATAAAACGATATGCGGTCTTGAATTGTCTGCTGAAGTCAGCATTTGATTTTTTATATAATTAATTTGTAGGTCTATGAGCCTACAGCCTTGATAGAAGGCCAATTCTTTTCAGAAATTCTATTACGTTTTTAGGGTTTATCTTCTCAAATAATTCCTTCATACTATTAACTTTATAAAAAAAATTTTCAGATGCGAGATAGGTTTGTACATTCTATTAAAATATGCCTAATTGTGTAATGGTTTCCGCGTGGACATTTAGGAGGAGATTCTTCTTTTAGAATAAAGTCGTGCGTTAATCTAGTGTGGCCTATACGTAGTCGAGAAAGAATGATTTCTTCTTTTCTAGTATTACTAGCTTCACGTTTTCTTTCTTTCAGAAGAGGCTCTATTTGGCGGAGCTTGTTTTGGGCATTTTCATCCCACAATTGTTGCCATCTTTTTGTGATTATTTGTTTGATTTTATGTTTCAAGTCTGTGTATGGTAGTTTGGAGGTTTTGTCAGGAGGTATGTTAATTGCAGCTTTAGCTAATGAATCAGCTTTACCATTTCCCTGGATTCCCATATGGCCTGGAATCCAGCAGAATATGATTTTTTTGCTCTGTCTTAGGGCGTGGAGTTTGTTTAATATGTTGACGATTAGAGGGTTATAGAGTTTTTGGTTTTTTATAGAGTGTAGAACTGATATGGAGTCTGAGTAGATAATGAGTTTCTTAGCTTTGTGATTTGAAATGATTTTAAGTGCCAAATTTATTGCACAGATTTCAGCTGTAAATATGGAAGCTTCTTTAGGAAGGGATTGTTTCATAGTTTTATTGTTTAGAACTGCTCCACACCCGGTTCCATAGTTGTCCTTGGAGCTGTCCGTGTAGATAATTAGGAAGGTTGTCTTGGATGTTATGGAGTTTTTCTTGGTATATTAAGGGGTGTGTTTTCTTTTTTGAGAGTTTGTTTAAGTCTAGTATTACCTCTGACTTTTTAAGTAGCCAGGGAGGGGAATTTAGCTGTACTGTATCATGAATATTTTTAATAGAGATATTTGCATTTTCCAGAATGGGTTTCATGTAGAGACCAAAGGTTTTTATGGCCTTTTCCTTTTCGTTAAAGAGGGTTTGGTGTTTGGAGTTAAAAATGCAGTCATGAGCCGGATTCGTTGGTAGTGACTTGATTTTGCTGTAATATTGTAAACCTAACTTTGTGAATCTGAGTTTTAGAGGTGGTTCGTATGCTTCGGAGTAAAGGCTCTCCACTGGGGATGTGCGGAAAGCCCCCAAAATGAGTCGTAATCCTTCATGGTGAACAGTATTTAATGATTTCAGATAGGACTTTCTGGCTGCTCCATATACGTAGCAGTCATAGTCGATTTTTGGGCGGATTAATGTTCTACATAATTTTAGTAATGTTTGAAAATCTGCACCCCAGTCTGTATGGGCTATTATCTGGAGTAGTTTCAGTGTTTTATTACATTTATCTTTTATATATTGTACGTGGGGAATAAAAGAGTTTTCGGTCAAAAATAATACCGAGGAACTTGTATTGACTGATGACCGGAATTTCCGAATCGTCCAACTTCAATGTAGGGTCGTTGTGCATTTTTCTCAACTGGCAAAAATGCACGCATTGAGTTTTTGTTTAGGAGATCTTAAATCCATTTAAGGTTGCCCATTTATTAATTTTATTGATACTCTGTTGCAGTTGACGCTCTGCTGTCCGTATATATTTGGATTTCGATGTGATGCAGAAGTCATCTACATATAAATAGCTATCAACTCTAGGGTTTAGGCAATTGGTAATGCTATTAATTTCTATGTTGAAGAGGGTTACTGATAATATACTCCCCTGGGGGATCCCTTCTTCTTGCTGTTGAATATCAGACAATGTTCCAATTCGAACTTGAAATTTCCTGTCTGTGAGAAAAGCTTTTATAAAGTTTGGGAGTCTACCTCTCAAACCCATATTATGCAGGTCTTTCATAATACCATATCTCCAAGTGGTTTCATACGCTTTCTCTAGATCAAAGAATACCGCGATGAGATGTTGTCTTTGGATGTTTGTCTCTCTAATGGAGGTTTCCAACCACATGATCTATCGTAGATCTTTGGCTTCTAAAGCCACATTGAGAGTTAGTATGAAGGTTGTTGGATTCAATGAACCAAACTAATCTTTTATTGACCATACGTTCCATGGTTTTGCAGAGACAGCTTGTTAGTGCTATTGGTCGATAATTAGACGGAGAGAGGCTATTTTTTCCTGGTTTAGGTATAGGGATTATGGTAGCTACTCTCCATGAGTCTGGAAATTTACTACTTTCCCAGATCGCATTTAGAGCAGCTAATAAGTAGTCAAGAGACCTTCGGGGTAATTGTTTGAGAAATTCATAGTGAATTTCGTCTGGGCCGACTGTTGTGTGATTTTTGGATGGCTTCTTTTAGCTCTGCCAATGTGAAGCATCCGTTATAATTTTCAGCATTGTTAGATTTAAAACTTAATTTTGGATTTTCTGTTTTATGTTTGTTATTGGAGGAGGAATTAGCTGAGAAGGTTTCAGCCAGTGCATCGGCAATATCTTTTATATTTGTGACTTCTGATTTATTTTTAATAAGGTTTTTCAGAGGTGTAGTTTGTATTTTCCCCGAAATCTTTCGAATCATCTTCCAGACTGTATTAGTTTTGGTTGAGGAATTCAGTTTGTTGACATAATTTTGCCAACTGATTTTTTTTGTTTGTTTTATAATTTTCTGTGCTTTTGCTCGGAGCAGTTTGAAGGTGTTTAAGTTACTCGTAGAGGGTTCTTTGTTAAATTTGCGAAGAGCAGTATTTCGTTGTTGAATTACTACCCTGCATTCATCATTAAACCAGGGTGTGTTGCGTTTATTTGTGGGTGAGGTTTTTTGGGATGGTTTTATTAGCTATTTCTATTAATGTTTCAGTGAAATGGTCTATCATGCATGTATTATTTGGGTTCTGGACAAGTTCTCTATCACATAAAGTTTTAAAATCAATCCAGTTGGCCTTATTAGTTTTCCAACGGGAAGGTCTGTTGTTGTCATGACTAGGTTGAAGAACATCTATTATGATAGGGAAATGGTCACTGCCACAAAGATCGTTATGGACTTTCCATGTGTAGTCCATGTAGCTTGAAGGATCAGTTAGAGTGAGGTCAATAGCCGAGTAGGAGCCGGTAAATGAATTGTGATATGTTGGAGATTTATTATTTAATGTGCATAGATTGTTGCTATTAATTATGTTTTCCAGATCCTTGCCCTTTTTGTTAGTTTGCAGGCATCCCCATACAGTATTGTGACTGTTAAAGTCACCTAACAATATGTGGGGTTTCGGAATCTGTTCTATTAACTTGTTTAATTTAGATTCATTTATAGGATCATGTGGTGGGATGTAAATGGAGCAAATGTTTATTGATTTGTGTAGAGTTACTTTGACAGCAATCACCTGGAGATCACTGTCAATGCTGATTTGGTTCTGCAGTACATCTTTCCTGACAAGGATGGGGACACCCCCAGAAGCCCTGAGTCCATCCTTGTGTAGGTGATTGTAAGCCTGATAGTTGTTGATGTTTATCTGGTTATTTTCTTTAATAAATGTTTCTTGGAGGCATACTACTTTGGGATTGTATTTTTCCAGAAGTAGTTGGAGTTCTTCATAATTCGCTCTAATTCCTCTGCAGTTCCATAGTATGATTGAATTAGGCATATTTGATTAGAATGTACTATAGAGGTTTTTTAAAGGTTTTCTTTTTGTTCTTTTCCTTTGATACTTATTTTTAGTCTCTGTAGGGCTCGTTGGTTCTATTGCTTGGTCTGATATTTTTCCAGTAGGAAGCAAACTGGCCTGAGCGAGGTTATTCCCCTTTGTGGAGTTCTCCCTAGCTTTCCTATCTTTGTTCAATTCGAATGTTGGTGGGCGGATTGGAGATCTTTGCTTCTTTTTAATATTATTTTGCATGGCCTAAGGAGATTCCGGCCTGTTTGCTTCTTAATAGGAGTGTGCAATTTTGGAGAGGGTTGGTGAGATGCCGGTACCGTTGCCCCCTCATTCCTAGTATCCTCTCCTGTGAAGGTCTCTATATTAGTGGATTGGTTTGGTTTCGTTTGGTTTTAATGGCGTATCAACCATTGTAGGTCATTTAACGCCAAATCCATTTTTATGTAAATAATCAGTTCTATTTAAAACAATTCATTTGAGCATGAGTATACAGTTTAATTGTCAAAAACATTTCTATTGCAAGCTATTCTGTTATATATAACAATTCAGTTTAGTGTAAGTATAGTTTCAGTGTCAAAAATAGTTCAATTTAAAACAATTCAGTTTAGCAAAAGCACACAGTTTTAAATGTAAGTACAGTTTAATTGTAAAAAAAACATTTTTATTTCGAGCTGTTCAGTTTAGTCAAGCAATTCTACTTCAGCTACTTCAGTTTTGTAAAAGTACAGATTTTGTTTACACACAGTTATATGTCAGAACAGTTCTATGTTAAACAAAACAGTTTCAGTTATATGTAACAATTCAGTTAAGTGTAAATACAGTTTTAATGTCGAAAAAACAGTTCTAATTCAAACAATTCAGTTTAGCACAAGCACGCAGTTCCAATGTAAGTACAGTTTAATTGTCAAAAACATTTCTATTTTAAGCTATTCAGTTTACTCAAACAATTCAGTTTAGCATAAGTATGCTGTTAGTTCTATTTAACCCATAGATAGGGCCCTACCAGGTGCTACCATGCCGGGCCAGAGTGGACCTGGGAGCAATGGCAATGAAGGGGTACTCCACATTCCCCAAAGCTCCAGCACTGCTGGAACCTCACCATCAGATTGTTTAGTGTCATATTCAGGACACTCGTGGGGGGGGGTCTTACCCCTCTGCAGAGAAGCAGTCGGTGTATTCTACAGCCCCAGCCGACTGGGCAATACACAGAGTTAAATGTCAAAACAGTTTTATTTTAGATAATTCAGTTTAGCATAAGTACACAGTTTTGATGTCAAAACAGTTTTATTTCGAGCAATTCAGTTTAGCATTAATACGCAATTTTAATGTAAAAACAGTTCTATTTTAATTCTGCATAAATGCACTGTTTAAAAAGTTTTTATTTCAGCATAAATACACAGTTTAAATGTATAAAAACAGTAAACGCCAACCACCATTTAGTTCTATTTAACCCATAGATAGGACCCTTATCAGGTGCTACCACTCCTGGCCAGAGTGGACCTGGGAGCGATGGCAATAAAGGGGTACTCCACATTCCCCAAAGCTCCAGCATTGCTAGAACCTCACCATCAGATCCAGGACATTCGTTGGGGGGTTCTTACCCCTCTGCAGAGAAGCAGTCAGTGTATTCTACAGCCCCAGCCGACTGGGCAATATATTAGTGCATAGTTGAAACTTTATAAGGTATATTTCCAATCAAGGTTTTTATCTCATTAATAAAGCTTCCACAATCACTCGGATCAAGCTGAATTAATTTTTTCACCATTTCCTCATATTTTATTTCATTTTTTCCTCGTTGGACTGCTTGGGAGTAGGTATAGGTGTTAGACCCTACTACCCTTTTCCATGCTTCATGGTAAGGAATATTATTCTTATATTTTACAGCGAGGATCTCTTTTTCTCTCCTCCAAATATCGCAAGATCTTGCATAGACCGGATGGTCACAACCACAATTCGTACATTTATAGGGAAATTCACATTCATTCATGTGGTGGCCGGGATCTCTTTGGCCACATTTCCCGCACACTTCCCGTCCTCTACAAGAGTTTTCCTGAAGACCTGCCTGGGGCGATGAACGATAGGGAGGAGTGGCGAGAAAGGGTCAGGGATATCCGTGCTGCCAGCGCGACATGATGATGATGATGATCCTATTTACCTAACCCCTCCGCTCGGGCAGGATATGACACAAGGTCAATTTTTAAGTGGAGTTCAACAGGTTCGAATTCAGAGTTTTCCTTCTCCTAGACTAGTTGCCTCAACAAGGCTGAAGAACCTAGTCTGTCCTACTATTTACCCATAGCTGGAGGGAGAATAATTGGATTCATACCTTTCCCAAGGGTATTAGTGCTATGTGAAATGCAATCAGTCAGGTCCAGGATTTGAACTCGTGTCACCATGTCCATATCCTGCGACGATAAGCATTACACCACGGGCACCTCCATGATGATGATGATGATGACATGAGTCCTCATGGTGTCAATATTTTTGACACCTATAGCATCTCAATGGGTTAGGAACAAATTGCTCAACCTTCTCCACAGAGTAGCCAACCTTTATTTTTTCTGGGATTTTTGGTGTATTGAATGTCATAATATAGGTGTTTGTTTCAATTGTTTTACCCTCTTTTTTGATAGAAACTCTTTTGACATCAATCACATCTTGTCTTTTTAACTCCTTTTTTATTTCTTCCAAAGTACATAATGACAGTTCTTTACTCCTCACTACCCCCTTACTTGTGTTCAGGGATTTGTGGGGGTACATTTTGACTGCAATATTGTTGAACATTGTCATTTTCAACAGAAAGTCCGCATGTTTTCTTTTTTCCACCTCAGCGAGTAATGTATCATTTTTTAATTTTTTTTACCGATTTTGGTGTTATATTACTCGATATGGCTTTTTCGATTATGAACGGTGAGAGACTAGTTATAGGCAAGCTTTTGGATTCTATAGAAATGAATCAGTTTCTCTCAAATTTCTTTTAAGTTTTTTATTTGCACCAATTGCTTGGGGTTTTTGTGTTGAAAAATCCATATATTTATTGTTTGAGTTTCATTGACTATGCTCCCCACCCACCACGGAGCCCCATTCGGGGATACGCCTAGGGGAAAACCCATTTGCCTAGGAATACCAGGGCTACATAATCAGTATACTCATGCTGATGATGGACAATTTTATTAAGTTCCTGGGTTTTGGTTCCCAAGATGACTACTCACCCATTAAGTTTTGTCTTTCTTCTTTCTCCTCATTCATATTGCGCACATTGTATTCTATGTCCAAAAATGTGGGTCCTAAGTATGATACTAAACTGCATTTGATGGTAACATTCCAATCTTGGAGATCTGAGGTGTGTGTAGTATTCTTTCATTGAAATTACTCCCAGGTCCACTCTAATGCTGAGATACTAGTAACTTAGGGTTAAATCTAGGGGTTAAAATTATTTGTATTAGATAGAAATACTTGGAATCATACAACATTGTGAAAATTATTGTATCAGATAACTGTTGAAAAAAGCTTAAGAAACCATGCAAAAGATATGAATATGAATGTGATTATAGGTCTTTCTTCAGCATGATTGGCCCTACAGCCATCGCCCTCATTCAGATTTTAAAGTAATCTGATAGAGGGCTGACATGACCAGCCGATTGATCGGATCAGGCCCCTCCGACCTCCCGTCTAGCCCAAGTAAGGGCCAAAGTGGAGTGTTGCAAGTCACGGACCGCTCAGCCACCAGGATCCCGTCCTCACGCATCACGGGTCGCCACCCACGGCCTACATGTAGCCCCGTTGGGGGGGGTCTTACCCCTCTACAGAGGTGCAGTCAGCGTATTCTACAGCCCCAGCCGACAAGGCGGAGTTACCACCAGATGTCATCAGCCGGATCACAGATGCCCTCACAGAACTCCTAGAACATAACCCCTATGACTACCTCAAGGGCATAATACTTAAATGTACGGGCCGCTCCGAGGAAGAACGAATCAGGGACATCCTCCGAAACATCATAATAGGAGACACGACACCAGCCTCTCACAATTCATGAAGAGTCAGTTGAGCTCAAAACATGTCTCTGAAACCATCCTGCGAACTCTACGGATGGTACGAATGCCATCATGGGTCTCGCAAATAATTGCCCCGATGTCTCGATCCACCCCACTGGACGACTTGGCTGATTCCGCCGATTTGGTGTTCGAACGTTCCAGCAACATGAACACAGTACAGGCACAACATCAACAGAGTCACAAACAACAAAAGAACTACAAGCCATGAAAGAAATGATGGCAGATCTCCAAAAACAACTCCAGGAGATGAAGGTTAACAGACGACAGAGGCCAAGGGACACGACGTACAGTTGCCAGCGACGCACACGAACCTCCAGTAATCACCGGACTAACGATGCTGACATTTCCCGGTATCACCAAACATTTGGTGACCAAGCAAAAAAATGCAAGCCACGCTGCAAATTTACGTTGGCCCCACAAAACGAGGAAACCGGAGGGTAACGACGACGACCTATCCGGTACTGAACTCAAAACATATCGTCTATTCTATATTTGGGACCAGAGGAATAAAATAAAATTCCTTGTAGATACGGGTGCAGCTATTAACGTCATACCTCATACAATCGACCCATCCACTAGTCCCACCCCACTCAAACTACAAGCAGCCAAAGGTTCCATTATAGACACATACGGTGGGAAGACACTCAACCGGAACATTGGCACGCGGCGTGACTACATTTGGACCTTCACGCTGGCCAAAGTAAAAATACCGATCCTCGGCGCAGATTTTCTGGCGCACTACGAACTGTCAGTTCACATAAACCCAAGAACCTTATCGGATACTATGATGAATCTCCACGTCATTGGAACGCCAGCACGACACAACACCACGCGGATCGGAATCGCAGCATGCCATGGCCAGGATTATGTGGAAATCCTGAATCAGTTCATGGATATAATCCAGTCATTCAAAGCCACTGATTCTGGTCACCACCAAACGCAATATCACATCAGAACGAGTGGTACACCTGCACATTCTCAACCAAGACGACTCGCGCCACACAAACTAACATATACAAAGGAGCAGTTCAACGGCATCATGCGACCCTCAGAGAGCCCCTACACCTCACCCCTACATCTAGTGCCAAAACCTGGCGGCATGGAGTTCCGGATATGCGTCGATTACAGGAAGCTAAACGCATCCACAATTACTGATCGATATCCGGTACCCCACATCCACGATTTCACTCCCGGTTGGTTGGTTGTTTGGGTTTTATGGCATATCAACCTTTGTAGGTCATTTAACGCCAAATTCTGTCTATATATACATACATATTCAACCAAAGATTTCAAAACCAATATTAAAGTAGGTAAAATTTTCTATTAGCAAGATTTCATTTGAACAAGATTAACCAGTTTTAAGTTGTCATATTTTTTGGTACAACTCTGTCTCTCTCAAGAAGGACAGAATGTCATCTATTTCGATGTTCTCAAACAGATCGGTTAAGTTATTTACTTTTAAAAATAGCTTTCTGATAACAGCGAAAGCTCTACATTTTAAAAGAATGTATTTAACCGTGCAAGTTGTCTGGCAGGTTGAACACTGTGGTTGTGGTTCCTGTTTTAAAATGAAAGAGTGAGTAAGCCTTGTATGACCAATTCGCAATCGGGATATAACAACTTGTTCTCTTCTTGATTTTCCCGATGCTGGTCTCCTAAGTTGAGCTGAATTTGGAAGAGTTTATAGTAGATGTTATTGCTCTATTATTGTTGCCATTTTGTGTGAAGGAATTTATTGATTGTTGGTTTCAGGTCAGTATATGGGATCCTGGATTTATCAGGTGTCAGATCTAAGGCCGATTTGGCTGCTGAGTCTGCTCTTTCATTTCCTCTCACTATAATGTGGTTTGGTGTCCAGCATATAATTATTTCTTTTCTATTTGACACTGAGTCTAATCTACTCAACAGTTTGATGATAAGAGGGTTCTGAAATTTTTTTGATGATAGCAAGACAGAGAGTGAGTCTGAAAATATTATAAATTTTTTATGCTTACTCTTCGAGATGATGTCTACTAGGTCTACTGCACGGGCTTCTGCTGTGAAGATAGAGCTTTCCACTGGAAGAGCTTTCTTAAGAACAGTTTTGTTCAAAATAGCCGCGCACGCTGCCTGACCATTGTCCTTGGATCCATCCGTAAAGACATAGAGGTGATCATGGTGGTGTTGGAGAATATTGTAAAATTTCTCTTGATAAGTCTTGGGGTTGGTTTTAGTTTTGGAATGTTCATTCAGTTCGAGAATAACTTTGGGAGTTTTAATGATCCAGGGTGGCGTTTGTGGAAAAATGCTTCCATGTATATTATTTAGTGGTATTTTGATTCTTGTATGGTCAACTTCATCCAAAGGCCAAAAGGTTTTATTGTTTTTTTCTTTTCTTTCAAAGTGTTGCTTGTATTTTGGGTTGAAGGTGCAGTCATAAGCTGGGTTGGATGGGCAAAATTTCAGTTTTGTAGAGTATTGGAGAGCTAGTTTTTCACGTCTTAGTGTAAGAGGTGGTTCATCTGCTTCTGTGTATAGGCTTTCAATAGAAGTGTTATATGCTCCAAGGGCTAGTCTAAGTCCTTGGTGGTGTAGTGTTTAGTTCTTTCAAGTATGCCCCATATATAAAGAAGCGAGTGTTGATCTGATTAAGGAGTGATATAATTTTAATAATGTTTCTTTGCTTCCTCCCCAGTTAGTGTGTGCTATAGTTCTAAGTAACTGTATGGTTTTGTTGCATTTTTTTCTCAAGTATTTCATATGTGGAATGAAGGAGAGTTTGCAATCAAAAATGATTCCTAGCTATTTGTAGGGTTCAATAATTGGTATTTTGGTGTGGTCAATTTTCAGTACTGGATCTAGGTGGAGCTTACGTTGGTTGCAGAAGTGAATGCATTTTGTTTTTTCTTTTGAAAATTTTAATCCATTCTTCGTAGTCCATTTGTAGAGCTTATCAAGGCATATTTGAAGTTGTCTTTCTATATGATTCATGTTTCTTGCTCTGTAGCAGATCAGGAAGTCATCCACATACAACACAGTTTGTTCCACGATTTATGTTTTTCACAATATTATTAATTTCTATATTGAACAGCGTGACAGACAATACACTGCCTAGAGGTACACCCATTTCTTGTTGCTTTTCTTCAGAGAAAAGCTCTCCCATTCTTACTCTAAATCATCTATGTTTAAGGAAGTTTTGGATAAATATTGGCATTCTGCCTTCTAATCCGAGGTTTTTTAGATCTTTTACAATGCGGTCTGTCTGCATGTCTGGTTCGTCTAACTTGAATAGTTTTTGTGATAGGGGGCAGGTGGCCGTACAGTTGGTGTCTTGTGGGGTGTTGCCGCCAGGACTTGTTCAAGATTGCACGCAGCATTCTTGTGTAATTGCCGTCTAGCTTCTTCTTCAGCTGTTTTGTTAGCATCCATGTAGTGCAGCCATATAGCACTATCGATGTGACCGCTGCCTGGAAGAAACTGCGTTTCGTTTTATCGGTTAGGTGAACCAGACATGCAGGACACTGCTGGAGAAGCAGGGACGAACTCGTAAGAGATGTACTCTTATGAACCCCCACACATGGCCGTGCAAAAGCAGGACGACCAGTGACTATGTGAGGATACGGGATGTTGTCCTGAAGACCTACCTAGGGTGATGAACGATAGGGAGGAGTGGCGAGAGAGGGTCAGGGATATCCGTGCTACCAGCGCGACATGATGATGATGATGACAATGCGGTACTTCCAGCTTGCATCGTATGCTTTTTCGAGATCGAAGAAAACTGCCACTAGATGTTCTTTTTTAACAGAAGCCTCTTTGATGAATGTTTCTAATCGAATAAGGTGATCCATACGGCTTCTTTGGCTTCTGAAACCAGATTGGTATTATGTTATTAATTTATTGGTTTCTAAGTACCAGATCAATCTGGCATTTACCATTCTTTCTAAAGTTTTGCAGACACAACTGCTAAGAGTAATGGGTCTGTAGTTTTTGGCATTTGTATTGTCTTTGAAAAGTTTCGGTATTGGTATAACTGTGGTTTCTTTCCATATTTTAGATATGTCACCACTGTTCCATAAATCATTGAAGATTTATAGGAGGAAATTTGTACATGGTTTGGATAATTCTTTCAGGAACTAATAATGTATTTTGTCGGGTCCGACTGCTGTATTGTGTACCTTGTTGAGGGATTCTTTTAGCTCTGCTATAGAAAAAAGGTTGGTTGTAAGTTTCAGTGTTTTTGCTTTGAAATTTGATTTTAGCTTTTTCTGCTTTTGTTTTGATAATTTGAAAACTTTTGCTTTGGTATTTGGCGGATGAATTTAGTGAGAAAGTTTCGGCGAGATGATTTGCTATGTCTTTCCCGTCTGTGATTTTCAGATTACTGAGTGAGGTGTTTTGTAGGCATATTGTTATTTTGGCCAGTTATTTTCTGAATCATCTGCCATACTTTTTTTGGCTTTGTGTTACTATTTATTTTGCCAACGTAATTTCTCCATGTACTTCTTTTGGAGTCTTTGATGACTTTTCGGGCTTTGTCTCGGCTGTTTTTGTAAAATGTTTAAATTTTCTCGTGTTGAGTTAATTTAAATTTTTTTAAAGTTGCTTTCCGTAATCTGACAGCTTTTTTACATTCTTCGTTGAACCATGGCCTATTGTACTTTGTAGAGGTAGAGCTTTTAGGTATATGTTTTTCAGCTATGTTTAACAGTGTGTTTGTAAAATATGTTTCTTTCATTGTTTTTATTAGCTTCTGGGGTTAGCTGGCCAAGGCATGAAGTTTTAAATCCATCCCAGTTAGCCTTTCCTAGGTTCCGGCTTGGAGTTCTTTTACTCAATTCATCAGTGGTGTTTTCTAATAGAATCGGAAAGTGGTCACTTCCACAGGTGTCGTCATGTACTTTCCAATTGTAATCGAGAAACAAGGAAGGGTAACATATTGATAGGTCTATTGCAGAATATGTGCCTGTTGCTGGGTGCAGATATGTGTTGGATTTATTGTTGTATATGCACAACTGATGTTGATTTTATAAAGATTCTATTACTTTGCCCTTTTTGTCAGTTTTCTTACTTCACCAGATTTCATTATGGCTATTAAAGTCCCCCATTATAACAAAGGGTCTTGGTAGTTGTTCTATTAAATTGTTCAGCTCCAATTCCTTGGGTTCTTCATTTGGGGGAATATATACTGAGCACACTGCTATTGTTTTGTGGAGGATTGCTGATACAGTGATTGCTTGCATGTTTGTATTTACAGTAATTTCGCTGTGAGGGATTTTGTTGTTTATAATTATAGATGATCCGCCACAAGGTCTATCAGTGTTCCGTTTAATATAGTTGTATGAATAATAGTTTTTTCATGTTGAAGGAGGAGTTGTTTTTGAGGTGAGTTTCTTGGAAGCAGATGATTGCTGGGAAGTATTTTGTGATAAGTAGTAACAATTCACAGTAGTTGACCCTTGCTCCTCTGATGTTCCATTGGATTATTTTCTTCATTTAGTTTAGATTTTTGAGACTTTTTTGGTTGGGATTTGTTGATTGGAGTTTTATCTTCGATCTCTTCAAATTTGTTTGATGTGATTATTGGGGTGGGCTGTGTTTGAGTAATTCTTTTAATTGCGTTGTGTTTTTTAATGGTAATATCTTTCGTTTTATTTTCATTTATATCTTTGTTAATGTCTTGAGGTCGTACCGGTGACCTTTGTCGCTTTTCTTTAGTTTGTTCAGTGGTTTTAGGGTTTTCATCTGTGTTGGTATTAGTATTTACTTTCATTTTTATACAAGACTCACTTTGTTTCGTTTCAGTTGAATGCACTCTTTTAAGGTTTTCTTGAAATGTTAACCATTCGTTAGCTTTTAAATTTATCAATTTTTCTATTAGTTTGAGATATTTATCAATTGATGTACTATCCTGGGGTGGTTGATTTACTTTTTGTGTTACATTAGCATATGTTTTGGTTCCCATATAGCTTTCAACAATTTTCCTTACTTCAGGGAAAGGTATATTTTTTGTGTGCTTGATGGCACAACTTCTTGAAAAGGCAAGGTGTTCCTCATAGCAGTTTGCGCATTTTATGCTCTTGCATTCATTGTCCATATGATCTGGGCCACATTTGCCACATACTTAGCGTCCTCTACATATTTCTTTGTGGTGTCCGAATTTTTAACACTTAAAACATCACAGTGGAGCTGGTATATGCTGCTCTACTCTTTCTATTGTGTAGCCAATTCTGATTTCTTTTGGTATTGATGGTTTCTCAAATGTCAGAATGTATGTATGGGTCTGTACTGTTTCATCATTTTGGTGAATAGTAACCCTTCTGTATTCTTTTATTCCTTGTTTTTTTGAAAGCTGTTTCAATCTCTTCCAGTGTTGCTAGTGACAGTTCCTTACTTCTCACAACACCTTCGGAGGTATTTAATTTGGTGTGAGGATAGGCACGACATTTGAGATTATGAAATTTCTCTATTTTCAATAGGTTATCAGCGTGTTTTTTGCTTTCCACTTCTACAAGCAGGTTTCCAGTTTGGAGTTTCTTCACAGTTTTTGGGTTGGATTTACTGGATATTATTTTTTCGATCAAAAAAGTGAGAGTTGATCTAATTTTGTATGTTGTAATGATCGGAGTCGGATAAATATCTTTTGGATTTTTTGAAAGAAGCCACGATTGGTGCATGTTTTTCATTGGTCCTATGCTCCACCACCCCCGCCGAGTTCAACTTGTGTTGGGAATAAGCCAGCGGGGAAAACCATTCGCCCTGGCTGAGATGGGGATACATTACCAGTATACTCGTATCAACAAAATTCCAAGTATCTGCTAATTTCTGGTTTTAGTGCCTGGAAATTTAACAGTGGTCAAAACTCTACTCTTAACACAATTGACCCTCAGCCCCTGCCTTCTAGCACCGATAAAAAGGGTTGGGAATTGTTCCGCAAATACAGATTGATTAGTACATTACTGGAGAAAAAACATGCCGATGCTAGTGCATGACAAGACCAACCGATTGATCGGATCGGGCCCAATCCGACCAAACGGCCAAAGTAGTGTGTTGCAAGCAATTGACCACTCTGTTGCCGGATCAATGACTGCTCAGCCACCAGGATCCTGTCCTAGCGCCTTACGGGTCGCCGCCCACGACCAACAGGCAGCCCCATTGGGAGGGTCTTACCCCTCTGCAGAGGTGCAGTCGGCGTATTCTACAGCCCCAGCCGACAGGGTGAATTTCGCTTCCAGACTGCAGGGTTCCTGCATCTTCTCCAAAATAGATCTTACAAAGGCATATCACCAGATCCCTGTAGATCCGGAAGACATCCCAAAGACTGCAGTAATGATACCGTTTGGCCTATATGAATTTCCAAAAATGCCATTCGGTCTACATAATGCTATACAAACTTTTCAGCCTTTGATGGACAAAGTTCTGCGCGGACTCCCCTATGTATATGTGTACACAGATGATATCCTGGTAGCCAGAAAGGACGAAGAATCCCACAAGCAATACCTACATGAAGTGTTCAGACGACTTTCACATTACGGGCTACGTCTGAACCTTGACAAGTGTGTTTTCGAGGCGCCTAGCATCGATTTCCTCGGACACAGCACTGATGCTGATGGAATAACCCCTCTACTAGTGCTATCCAGGATCTTCCAATGCCAACATCAGTAAAACAGCTGCGATGTTTCATTGGGATGATAAACTTTTACAGAAGATTCATCCCAAACTGTTCCACTATTATTCAACCCCTCACGAACTTACTACAGAAGAAGAATAGGAACATTTCACTTGAAACGGACACTCTCCCCGCATTCAACGCCACAAAGACCACGCTAGTGAACTTCACTAAACTGCACTACATCAAGGATGACCCACAAACGCATCTCACGCTTACAACTGATGCATCAGATGCGACTCTCAATGCAAACCTATTGCATTCTTTTCAGTCAAGCTTTCACCAGCACAGAGAAGGTACAGCACCTTTTCACGAGAGTTGCTGGCCATATACTTGGCAGTCAAACATTTCAGACACTTGCTAGAAGGCAGAGACTTCGCGATTTACACGGACCACAAGCCTCTAACAACAGCAATGAGAACCAATTCTGACAAATATATGGCTCAGGAGATCCGACATCTCGATTACTTGTCATAGTTTTCCACCGACATACACCACGTCAAGGGAAAGGACAACGCAGACACCCTATCCCGCACAGAAATCCACGCTCTGGATAACATTCTGAGCCAGGATCTAATCGCAAAAGAACAAAAATCCGACTCAACTTTACAAGAGATAAAAACGAACACCTCCTTGAATTCCCAGTGCCTCTCAGCGATGGAAGACTGCACTGTGACATCAGTCAGGCCAACCCAAGGCCTTACGTCCCCCTGGCATTATGAAGACAAGTATTTCGACACCTGCACGGATTGTCACACGCAACTGTCAAAGTCATTGCTGAACGCTTCGTCTGGCTCAACATGAACGCAGACATTCGCGAATGGGTCTTTATGTGTCTGAAAAGCCAACAGTGTAAAATCCACTGGCACACCAAATCTCCTTTTGGTACCTTCAGCAATTCTGACGCACGGTTTTCCCACGTACACATCGACCTGGTCGGACCAATGCCAATGTGTCAAGATTACCAATATCTATTGATGGTGGTGGACCACTTCTCACGATGGCCCACCACAGTGCCTATCAAGGACATCTTAGCAAGCACTGTTGCCAAGACCATCCTGAAAGAATGGGTAAGTACGTTTGGTACACCTGAATTCATCATGACCGATAGAGGAGCACAGTTCCAATCATCCCTCTTTCAGGAATTCTCGAACCTACTTGGTGTCAAACACATAAAGATGACTGCTTACCATCCACAGACTAATGGCCTTGTTGAGAGGTTCCACAGATCTTTAAAAACCTCTTTGGCTGCTAGAACTGATTCAACAAACTGGGTGGATGAATTGCCTCTGATCCTCCTCTCATAGAGGAATACTGTCAAGGAAGATATTGGATGTTTACCTGCCGAACTTGTCTTCGACACACCGCTCTCACTTCCAGGAGATTATTTCAATGACTCCCTCGACACAGCTTCAAAGCCATCGACCCCGTTCATCCAGAAGCTCCGTCACAAAATGGCACGTATGAAATATACCCCTCCTCGACAGCAACATACAGGCACATTCATACCTCAGCATCTCCGAAACTGTAAGTACGTTTTTGTACGAAACGACGCCGTAAGAAAACCACTTACACCAGCCTACCAAGGTCCATTTAAAGTGATACAACATTCCAATAAACATATTACGATTAGACGCAGTGACACGACTGATACCGTTTCCATCAATCGGATTAAACCAGCATTTTTGGAGAATCAACACCCCACGGAATCAACAACACCTCCTTTCGAAAGTACTCCAACGCCATCACATTAGCAAACTCGATCTGGAAGGAAGGTCACTTTCCCTAGTAACCTACAGACTGATTACTACTTCTAATTGATGGACGATCAATTATCTTGGCAGAGGGCCTTGCCGCAACCTGCTCACTTAAACAGATCGGATTACTCGCTTGCCCTAGAAAAATTACATCCGGGTACGGCCGGAAATGACTTATGCCCTGTTTCGACCCTGACCTGCCGTTACAGCTAAGAAGGGGGAATAAATTAAATTTAACAATATTTACAAAACACTTCTGCCAGAAATAACTCTATAAAAATGGAATTAATTATCTTCGGTAGCCTATATTAGGCTAAAGAAGGACTTTATTTCTATGCCCATTTTTTTTATAGAAGAACTTTCTATTTACACGGCTCAGCAGAGTGGCATAGCATTCCCTTAATGTCAACAAGCCTTTTCCCACTTTCGGTGGCACGTTCTATGCAAAGCTCATTCAAGGTCGAATCCTACATCTTGTGGTTGCATTCACCTTACCACTCAGGCTGAGTCCCACTTCTAGTGGTAGATTCACCTTTTCCATCACATTGATATGCACAAAGGACCCTTTTAAGGACCATTAGGTCTCCTTCTGCGAATTAGAGCATCTCTGACGGTCTTTATTGACCAGTCAAAGTGAAAATAGCTTCATCATACTTCAATACTTCGGCTCCCAACCAAATCAACTCATCCTTCATGATCAAATACCAATGTCTCGAGGCATTGTTGAGGCCATACACACATTTGTTAAGCTTCCATAAGTAGTCCCTCTTACATTTTGCTTCGGGGAGGGGGGGGCTAGGTACATAGGTCTATTTATTTAATGACCTTGAAGAAAGGCTGTTTTGACATCTAAGGTATTACATTTCCATCCATTAGTTGCGATGACTGCTAATGCAAGTTTTCGGCCTTCTTTTGAACATGCAGGGGAGTCTGTTCTCACAGATGAACCATCAGAATCTTGAAACCCCTTAGCTACAAATCTAGCCTTGGCAACTTTCCTCCTCTCTTCCATTTTTTCTGTCATAACTCTTGTCGTGATTTTGTTTTGACCTGTATCCTTCACTACAGAGTAAATTTTGTTTCGAACCCAATTATCCAATTCATTTCTCTTAGCCTCCAGTGTTGTCGGATCTTCTTTGCTGGGTACATTGTTTTGGCGTGTCACGTATCACTTCCCATGACTTGACCTCTTTCTCAAAATCTAAGCACATAGTTTTACTTCCTTGGGACACATTCATGAAAAACTTATTCGCACCAGTCGCTTTACTAGCTCGGCTAAGGATTTCAACTTTGTTAAGTTGACTATTATCCGCAAGACGACAATCCAAAATTTGACCAATTTTTGGGAGACGAGAAATTTTCATCGCAAGCTTCAGTAAATCAATGCTATCAATTGGTGATACTACTCTGGAGGGTTCTTCAGCCGATTCAATGCGACTGTTCATTTCCATTTGACTTGGGCTGACTCAAGACTTCAGTCAACCTTAACATCTTCATTAGGCAATTCACTATCATCAAAACGACTCCTTAAATCTGTCAAAGGAATCTGATCAACATTACTCATATTTTTCTGCCCATTATCTGAGGTTTCAACATTGAATTCTTGAGGATTCGTTGTTGGTATGATTTTACTATACGGTATCAGACGGCACGGGTGAACTCTAACAGAGGAGCCACCGTGTTTGACTTTAGGGAGAGGCAACAGCAGAAACAAAGAGATTTGTTTGTCTTTGAGTGCAGCAACCATGATCTCAAAACAGTCTCTCCATTCTCAATGCTCTTGCAAAACCAGTGTTTCAGCATTACTTTCAAACTTTTTTCACCATTCTTAAAGTCCAAGCAAAGTTTTGAAACTTTTTAGGTCCTAATGTTACAAGATCAAGCAATTGCCCTGAGCAAGTTTATGGTTAAAATGCGCTGTTTAAAATGCAATCTCCGTGTTTGCCAATTCTATTTCTTTATTTCCAGTAATTTCATCAGTTCCTTCTTCATATTCATACCTGTCCTTACCACATGTACTGGAGCTCTCTTCTTTTGGCATATCATTATTAACAACATTAATTTCTGCAGGAAATTCCTCTTTAACTTTTATTTGTATATTTGTCTCCACCACATTCACATTTTTTCCATGTTCCTCCCCTCCTAGTTCTGATGTATATTCAGCAACCTCATCTTTGCACTTTGCTTTAGCTATGTATTTCTTTAGTGGTAAAACATGTAAAGATGCAGCACATTTTATTTCCTTCCATTCTCTGGTAGCTTTCAACTTGCAGTAAACTGCAAAAGAAACAAATAGAGCATACTCAACAGCATAGGGAATTTTTATTTATTGTACTTAGATAAAATTTGGCACAAAGTTGAAAGTGGGTTGGTTGTGTTTTATGGCATATCAACCACTATGGGTTATTTAATACCAAATCTAGTTAACATAGATATATCAAATATATATGATTTGTAAACATATTTTATATATAGCACACTTAACAAGCCACAGCTTGTTTACTCCCACAAGAGTAAATGGTCTCAATTGTTTCAATCAAACATGAGTTTAATATAAAATAATTCTTTTGCATAACCAAATGGTTGTAATGATTTCTCACTACTAATTTTCTTAGCATAAATTTAATGGTTTCAAGTATTGCTGTTTAACAATAGTTTATTTGCACTTGGTTGATTGTGTTTTCAGAATTGTACCCAAGTTTATATTTTTTGGTATAACCCTGTCTCTTTCAAGAAAGAACGTCATCCATATGGATCTTCTCAAACAAATCCTTCATGTTTCTTATTTGAAAGTAGGGCTTTCTGGTGGTGTTGAATGCTTTACATTCAAGGAGAATGAGTTTGATGGTGCAGGGCGTTTGGCATGTCGAACACTGTGGTTGCTGCTCTTGCTCGAGTTAGAAAGACTGCCTAAGTATTGTGTGACCAATACGAACTCTTGTTATTGCCACTTGTTCTCTTCTTAATTTTCTGAAAGCTGGTCTCCATTCTCCCAAAATGGGCTTAATCTGGAATAGTTTGTTATGGATATTTTTATCCCAGTGCTGTTGTCATTTCTTATGAAGGAAGTAGTTGATTTTGGGTTTTAAATCAGAGTATGGCATATTGTATTAGTCATGGGTCAAATCTAAAGCGGATTTGGCTGCCACATCTGCTCTATCATGTCCTCTCACTCTATGTGGCTTGGAATCCAGCAAAAAAGGATTTCTTTGTTTGATATTGAGTCAAGTCTACAAAGTAGTTTGATGATAAGTTGGTTCGCTAGTTTTTTTATTGTTTAATGATAATAGGACAGAGAGCGAGTCTGAGAATATGATAAATTTTTCAGGTTTTTCCTTAGAGATGATGTCAAGTGCCAGGTCTATTGCATAGGCCTCAACAGTAAAGATAGAGCTTTCAATTGGAAGAGCATTTTTATGGATTATTTTGTTTAAAACAGTTGCACATACTATTTTATTATTGTCTTTCAAGCCATCTGTAAAGGTATATAGGTAGTCGGGATGCTGTTGGAGGATATTGTGAAGTTTTTCCTGGTAGGTGCTGGGATGTGTTTTTGTCTTGGGGAGTTCATTTAGTTGGAGGAGTACTTTTGGATTTCTAATAATCCAAGGTAGTGTTTGTGGCAAGATACTTTTATGGATTTAAAAAGATCGTGGATTCTTGGAGAATAGGCTCCCTACGGAGGCCAAATGGTTTAATTGATTTTTTTTTTCAAAATGTAGTTTGTAATTGGGATTAAAGGTGCAGTCATAAGCTGGATTGGATGGACAAGATTTCAGTTTGGTGTAATATGGAAGGGCTAGCTGATCTGTAGAGGTGCTTCATGGACCTCGGTGTATAGGCTGTCAATTGGAGAAGTTCTAAATGCTCCTAATACCAGTCTTAAGCTTTCATGGAGAATAGGGTAGAGTTCCTTGAGATAAGATCTCCTTGCACATCTATATACAAAAATGCCATAGTCAGGTTATGAGCAGAGAAGAGTTCTGTATAATTTAATGAGTGTTTGATGGTCAGCTCCTTACACTGTGTGGGCAATGACTTGCAAAAGTTGTTGGACACAGGTTGATTTGATTTTTAAATATCTTATGTGCAGGATGAATGTAAGTTTTTTGTCAAATATTATGCCGAGGAATTTATATTCATTAACAACTGGTATTTCAGAATCTTCAATTTTGATGAAAGGATCGTTGTGCATTTTTCTTAGAGAGCAAAAATGCACACATTGAGTTTTAGATTTGGGGAATTTGAAACTATTTTCTGTTGCCCATTTATTCATTTTATTTGTAGTTGTCAGTGTTCATATGAGTGGCTCGATAGCATATGATAAAGTTGTTGCCGTAGACAGCACAGTTGATTGAGAGGGTCAAACATTTTACAATATTATTTATTTTGATGGAGAAGAGTGTAACAGAGAGGATGCTGCCTTGTGAAACACCCATCTTTTCATTTTGTAAGTCTGAAAGAGTGGATCCCCCGCGTACCCTGAATGTTCTTTCAAAGAGAAAGTTTTCAATGAACATTGGCAGTCTTCCTCTTAAGCCGAGATCATATAGATCCTGCATAATACTATACTTCCAGGTAGTGTAGTAAGCCTTCTCTAAATCCAAAAAATACTGCCATCAGATGTTTTTATCAAGTCAGATCAAATGGTCTATGGTTCCTCTCCTTTTCCAGAATCCCGTTTGCATATTTGTTATTAGACCATTTGTCTCGAGATACCACATCAGTCTACTGTTTATCATCTGCTCCATCATCTTACAAAAGTAGCTAGTCAATGCGATGGGTTGACAATTTTGCGGATTGGAAGTATCTTTACTTGATTTGAGGATTGGGACAATTATTGATTGTCTCCATGTTTCTGGGAACATACAGCTCGTACAAATATTATTATATATGTTTAGCAGGCATTTGACTGATTCATCTGGCAGCTGCTTGAGAAACTCATTATGTATCTCATCAGGACCGACAGCTGAGTTGTAAGTAAAATTCATTTTTTTCTTTTCAAGGTTGTATTTGATTTTATTGAATTGTGTGTTGAACTGGCTAGAGGAGTTTTTGGAGAATGTTTCTGCTAGAAGATCTGCAATGGCCTTTTTTTCTGTTATTTTTTGGTTTGACACAGAGAGGTATTTTAGTGGGGTTGGTTGTTTTTTATCGGCTATTTTCCAAATCATGAGCCAAACTGTTTTAATGTTAGAGGAGGTATTTAACTTGCTCACATAATTTTGCCAGGATTTCTTCTTAGCTTCTTTGATAATTTTGCGGGCATTAGCTCGATGGAATTTGAAGGAGATTAAATTGGAGGTTGTGGGTTCAGTGTTGAATTTTTGCTAACCTGCTCGTCATAGGCGAATACCCTGTTTACATTCTTTGCTGAACCATCGTCTGTCTCGTTGATGAGTAGTTGGGTTGTGTGGTATGCATATTTTAGCTATATTGATCAGTTTTTCTGAGAATTTGAGAGCGGTTTTGGTATTGTTTTCGATGAGGTGTTTCTGGCATCATCATCATCATCATCATCATCATATCGTGCTGGCAGCACGGATATCCCTGACCCTCTTTCGCCACTCCTCCCTATCGTTCATCGCCCTAGGTAGGTCTTCAGGACAACAACCTGTATCCTCACATAGCTGCTGAATGTACGTTCGTGCTGGTCGTCCTGCTTTTGCGCGGCCGTGTGTGGGGATCCATAAGAGTACATCTCTTATGAGTTCATCTCTGCTTCTCCAGCAATGTCCTGCATGTCTGGTTCGCCTAACTTGAATAGTTTTCGTGATAGGGGGCAGGTGGCCGTACAGTTGGTGTCTTGTTGGGTGTTGCCGCCAGGACTTGTTGAGGATTGCACGCAGCATTCTTGTGTAATTGCCATCTAGTTTCTTCTCCAGCCGTTTTGTTAGCGTCCATGTAGTGCATCCATATAGCAGTATCGATGTGACCGCTGCCTGGAAGAAACTGCGTTTCATTTTATCGGTTAGGTCTGATTTCCATATAGTCGATAGCCTATTGATAGCTGTCCATGGCATAGAGATCGAAATTCTTTCCAGTTAGATTTATTTAATCTCCATCAGGGATGGTCATCGTCTTGAGGGTGTAAACTCTCAAGTACAATTGAGAAATGGTCACTCATGCATGTGTCGTCATACACCCTCTGGGTGAAATCGAGGAAAATTGAGGTGTCACAGAGGGTTAAGTCTATGGCTGAGTAGGTAGCAGAAGATGGATCAATGAGTGTTTGTGATTTTTTGTTGAAGAGGAAGAGATTATTATTATTCATGATATTTTCTAGAGTTCTACAGCCCCACATGGTGTTATGGCAGTTAAAATCACCAAGTAGGATAAAAAGTGTGGGTAGTTTCTGTAATATGTTGTTGAGTTCATTTCTATTTATTGCACCATAAGGTGGAATATATAATGAGTAGATATTGATTGTTCTGTGTAAAGTCACTTTGACAGCTTTGCTTGGAGTTGAGGTTGATTTTGACATCACCCAAAGCTCTATGAACGGTATTATTGATGTGGTTGTAACTTTGATGATTTTTTTATTGTTATGTCATCATTGGTTTTAAGAAATGTTTCTTGAAGGCAGACAATGGCCGGTTGTAGGTGAGTCATCAATAAGAGCAGTCTGCTCCTATTGGCTTTGATCCCGTGGCAGTACTACTGAATTATTTTGTGGTTCATTGTTAAGCCTTAGGTCTGGACTGTTTGCTCTTTTATTCTTACAGCCTTTGTGTTTAGTTAATTAGGAGCTGTTCTCGATCTCTATCTTTTTTAAGAGTCTCAATTTGTTACTAGATTCAACATTTTCAGTTTCGTGTATTTTTTTTGATAAAATCTTTTATTTGTCTTTAAGAACTTTTTTGTTTGGGGAGGTATCTGTAGAAGTGGGTGGTCTTACTGGGGATCTTCTATCTTTTGATCTTGTTATGAAGGAGGTTTCTTTGTTGCACATTTAATTGGTTGTGTGGTTGGTGTTATCTCCATTTTCTTCTGTTGATCAGTTTTTCCCATAGAGATTTGAGTTTGTGCAGATGTTTTCCTTTTGTCTGCTGCAAGATCTCCCAATGTAGTTGGTGCCTTTGAAGCTCTAGTGGCATCAAGTGAGGCTCTTATTTCATTAATATAGCTTTCCCAGTTGCCCAGCTCCAGCTGAATTCATTTTATCACCATCCTGTCATAATTGTTATATTGGGTTTTATAGCACTGGACTGCTTGAGAGTAGGTTGCGGTCTTAGATCCTACAACCATATTCCGCACTTCCTTATATGGGATGTTATTATGTAGAATTCCCAATATTTCCCTTTTTAATCTCCAACTCTCACAAGATCTTGCATAGACAGGATGATCACCTCCACAGTTGGCACATTTATACGGATAATCACACTTGTCACTATGGTGGTCAGGATTTTGTTGGTCACATTTCCCATATACTTGTTGACCTCTACAATTATCCTCATGATGGCCGTATTTCTGACAATTGTAGCATCGCAATGGATTGTGTACGAATTGCTTGACCCTCTCCATTGAATAGCCTACTACTTTTATATTCTTTGGTATTTTGGCCTGGTCGAATGTCATTATGTAGGTGTTCCTTTTGATTATTTTCCCCTCTTTTTTGATAGACACTCTCTTCACTTCTTTTACACCTTGTTTTCTCATCTCTCTTTATCTCTTCAATTGTACATAATGACAATTCCTTACTTCTTGCAACCTCCTTACTTATGTTCAGAGATTTGTAAGGGTAAGTCTTGACAGTTATGTTTTGAAATCTTGTCATTTTCAATAAGAAATCAGCATGATTTCTTTTTTCCACTAGCAAGTTTTGGTTCTTAATTTTTTTTTTTACTGTGATAGGTTTGATGTTACTTGAAATTACCTTTTCAATTACAAATGGTGACAGGTTTGTTATTGGTGTTTCCATAGATTCAATTATCATGAATCTAGAGAAATGTGCCTCTGTTTCATTGTCAGAATCAGTTTCCATAAGGATTCGTTTGAGTTTTTTTGAGAAAGAAAAAGCCATGAGTGTTATTTATTACTTGCTGGTCCTATGCTCCACCACTCACCACGGAGTCCAACTTGTGTTGGGAATGAACCAAGGAGGAAATCCATTCACCTTGGCTGAGATGGGGATACATTACCAGTATACCTATATCAAGAGTAAGATTAAGAGCCTCTGCTAAATTTGGGGTTTTATGCCTTTGTAATCCAAAAGCAGTCTAAAGTCTTTTCCTCTTAACACAATTGACCCTCAGCCCCCACCTTCTAGCACATACAAGTTAAAGGATAGGAAAAAATGTTCCATATGAGCAGATTGAAATATACAATCAGGACAAAAAAAAGTTTCTATGTGTGCTAGGGCATGATGGGACTAACCGATTGAAAAGATTGGGCCTATCTGATCGCCTGTCAGATCAAGTAAGGGCCAAAGTGGCATGTTGCAAGCCATTGACCACTCTGTTGCTGGATCAATGACTGCTCAACCACCAGGGATCTGTCTTAGTACCTTACAGGTCGCCACCCTCGGCCAACAGGTGGCCTCATTAGGAGGTCTTATTCCTCTACAGAGGTGCAGTCAGCGTGTTCTACAGCCCCAGCCAACAGAGCAACTGAAAGTGGAGTTGTAAAAAAAAAGGTTGATAATTTAATCCATAGTAATTGTTGTAATAAAAATAACTGAATATTAAAATTTAATTTAACTATCAAAGGTGAACATTAAAATGTTCACCTTTGATACTTACATTAAACATTAACTTATACTCCAGAGAACTGACAATTAATTCTTTAGGTAAAGTAACAACCTATTCATTATTTTGCCGGCATATACTTTTTTAACCTAACAGCATTGATATATGGTAATGACGCTAAACTAATAAAGACAAAATATTTGATAATTTACTAATTTCCATCAGTTCAGCCAGTTATCTTAAAAAAATATTTGTGTTTTAAAATAAAGTTTTTAAAACAATAAACATTAAAAGTCAATATTAAATAATTACACTTCTGACTGTTTTTGTTTTCTTAGAGAAACAAATCTTTTTTGTTTCTACTACTCGATAAAAAAAAATTATTTGGATCAATTGAAGAATCTCTTTCCCCCTTGTACGTTCTTTTGAATGTACAAGGCTGGCTCTTGTTGCTACTATGAAGAAAGTGTTCCTAAAAAAATAAATTAAAAAATTTTGGGTTTGCATATCTTGACTATAACCAAATAACTAAACTGTGGAATAAATAGTTCATACTTCTTTCATAACGTTATAGCAGTTATGTTGAAAAAAATAACAAGGGGGTCGTTATTGTGTCAGGACTGGCAAAATAGCCTCTTTGTAAGTTTTAGATTTAAATGAAGGCTTTTTTTTTATTGTTCAAGGTTTTCAGACTATTGTCTTCATCCTTTTTTTTTTTATATTCACAACGTTTTGGCCAATATATCCTCCAGCCTTTTTTAGGTGTTTGTTGAACTAAAAGGAACTTCAAACCACATCTTTTATTTAATTATAAAAATCATCAAACTTTGTCTCAAAAATTCAGACAACTTAAATGAAGACTCTTGTTTTAAAATGTTTCAGTTATAAAAAAAAAGAGTTAAACTTATGTTTTGAAGTTAACTGATTTTTACCAGTAATAATAAAAAATGCTGTGTGTAGGTGCAATGAGTGTATATAGTGGTCTGTTCGAGGATTGGCACCACAGACTGATAGAATAAAGCTGTAGGGAATAAATAATTAAAAAAATATATATATATATATGTATTTTAAAATGACCATGATGCCACTTGTTCCCGAAACAACAATGGTGGACGTTGTTAAACTAATCAGTCTCGGGAACTTATTGGTCAGGAAAGTCACGTGGTTAGTGCTCACAACTACGTCTGTAACTTTGATTTTGTCTTGTGCATTTGGAGCCGACTGCATGACAACGATTGCCAATATAAACTCTCGTCTTCCAAGCACTCATTCTCTTACACTGCGACTTACAGAGATGACTCACTCTCTCCATTTTGACTCACAGAGACAACACACACTCTCTCTCTTACATTTGACTTCCAGCAGTCAACCCCATGAAAATGTATACATTCTGCAACCTTTTTCTTTCCTCTCCTGCCTTTTCAGTTAGACTTTTTCCAACCTCGAACACAACCAGAGAAATTTCGTCAAATCACGAAAGAGACAAACAACCAACATGGGAGAAGACACATGCCTTCTTGCACATGTTATTATATTTCTATATATCGATACCTTACATGAAATACTTAGTCCACATACATTTTATAGTCTACAGGACACTTTCAATATTTAGTCTTTTTCCAATAGCCTCATGTTAGTACACACTACACACACAGAGGTATATTCAACAGACTATATTAGAATATTTGTAATGTTTCTTTTTTTTCATGTATTTCTTGATATATAAATTTAATTTTGTTTGTACTGCTTTTGTTTTTAAATATTCTTTTGTTCGCGTTGTTTCACATCTTTTACTTCATTTGCCTAAACGAATATAAACCAATGATAAATGGTGGGGGAGATAAACACCAAAACCACAACATGTCAAAACCCCACCACAAAGCATAGGTAAGCATCATTGGGGTAATCATATAATAAAACACAAATATTTCTTAAAACCCATGTGCATTATCATTTACTATCAAAATCAATTATAAGGATTTTGCTCTTAAATCTAATCAGTATCCCATAAAACAATATCAGAAATTTTAATAATCAAATCATTAATTAAACATAATCATAATGCAAATATTTTCAAATTTCATGGGTAATAAGAGAAAAATATAAATTATAATCTAACAAAAAACATCGGAAAAATATGATATTTCATTTTATTTTAATTTTCTGCCTTAAAGTACTGACATCTCAGACAGTTGCCTGAGCTGGTTAAAAGCTGAGGTCACCGACAGGGTGGCATGTCATGTGTAATCTTCCAAAAAAAAAGGAATGAATGTGAAAAAATCGTGTCTTCAATTTTTTTTTTACTTGCAAAATCCAGCCCCAATGAAGTACTGCCCAGGGTTCCCCGGCTACCCCTGGTCCGCCATTGCATATATGTATACACACATACGTGTGTATATATATATATATATATATATATATATATACGCGTGTGTAGGTATATGTGTATACATATATACAGTTTTTTTTCGTTGGTCCGATGAGAGAAAAGTAAATACTTTAGAATGAATAGGTATACATATATATACAAACACACACTGATATACATATTATATATATACATATATATATATATATATATATATATATATATATACACACACACACACACACACACACACACACAGAGAAAAACATCCAATTCTTTAGTTTTACATAATATTTCAACTAACCATACATCTGACTTTCAAAACTCAACCATAATTGTATTCATTCACGATAGGAATAATCATACAATAATCAATATATTCTTTTCATACAATTTTCCAAAAATCAGGTTTTTACAAGATATCACCTTTTTTTTTTTTTTTAGCTAAAACAATGCTAACAGATTTTAACATCCATTGATAACACTAGACTTTTTCTGGATTTTTGAAATTGCAAATCATTAAAAATTTTTCTCAAACTATGAAACATTGTTGCCTTTTTTAAAAAAAAATTTCCATCTTATAATGTAATCAATCTCAAATATATTTTCCTGCGTTACTCGTTTTTTCTAAAATCCTAAAATATTTGCTCTGAAGATGACATTTCAGCTTGCATACTTAACATATTTTTCTATTATAATTATTCTATTTTTATACTTATAACAATTTTAAATAGAATAATTTGTCTGTAAGCAAATTTATGTTGAAACACGTGTCAGCAAAGACGATAAATTATCATCCACATCAAATATATCTTTCTTCTGTTTATCTCTTCAACATATTTGTCAGATTCATTTCATTTTTCTCTCACTCACACACACATAAACATACATACTGTGACAGAGAGAACTCCCCCCTCCAGATTGGTTGATTAATTAACGATTCTAGAAATGATTAAGGAAAATTCAATTTTATTTTTTTCTCTCTTTTTCTTATTTTATTTCCTATCCTATTTTATTTATTTATTCATAAAACTTTCAACCGATGTCCTGAGGTTCTTTGAAAGTGAATCTTGCGATAATATAAAAGAAAACAGTAATGAAGTTTGTACAAACTAAGGGGTGAATTCGAGTTCATACTGGACATGAACTAAAAATAAAAAAGAAAACCTTAAGTGGATCTTATGGTGGAGATGGTGATAGAGTCCATATAGTTTGGAAAAGTGAAGGAAGATATAGCCAACTTAAGTGGATCTAATGGTGGAGATAGTAATAAAGTCTGCGTGGTCAAAGGCAAGGATAAGTTTAAATCTAAGGGTGTAGCTAACTTAAGTGGATCTTACGGTGGAAATAGTAATAAAGTCTGCGTGGTCGAAGCAAGAATAAGATTTGGCTAGATATTGAGACGAGGTAAGTGGATTTATCCCATCTTAAGTATTGACTGTCTGCTTGGGATCAGTAGGGCATATCGAAGTTAAAATCTTAAGTATATCTTCAAACGCAGCATCGGCCATGTGTGGAAAAAGTTGGTCAACTTGGCGATTTACATATCATTATGCATGAGCGTGCCCGGGGCTCATCGAAGCTCCACCCCCAATTTATATAAACAAGGGACGACGCCAATCGATAGTTCAGTTCAGTAGAGTCAGATCAAGTCGAGGTCGACAGAGAACAGAGACAGTGAAGAATTCAGTGCAGCACCCATCTTAGAACTTCGACTCCAGACCAAGTTTTGTTTAGAACCGAAAGTCCAAAGTAAAGCAGAGACAACCGATTATTTTTTTTCTGCTAAGAAACCCAAGGGAAATAATTGCCTCCCTTACACTTGTTTGATCTGTCACATTTCCGAACAAACGAATAAGTTCGTAAGACATTTTTCCTTTTTTTCTTCCCCATTGTATTCTACACATTTTGTAAATACGTACATCATTGATAAAGACAAAAGCTTGGAGAAATTTGAAAGCGTTGTTTTCCTTCTTCTTGTGCATTTGTGAACTGTAACAGATACAATCTCTCTCCCAACAACAACTTTATTTCCGCGTGGATTCCAGCCAAAATTGGAAACGATCTGAGTTAGCTAGAACACTACCATTCGAATCAAAAGACACAGCGTGGGGAATGGTAGGAGTTATCTCGGATTGTCAAGCAGAGCCGAGGAATTGAATGTCGGCGAAAATTCCCAAGCGGAACTAGACGCCTCAGGCAGGGCTGGATTCACAACGTCAGATACATACACACAAAGATATATATATATATATATATATATATACACACACACACACATGTATGTGCATATGTCAAAAGTAATAATTGTTTTAAGATTTGCATATTTATATCTTGTCAATTCCAAAATACCCATTGGAATTCGTTGTACCCCTTACATAATGGACCTTCCCTCCTCCATAAATACACGTCAACAAGAGCATCAGTGAGTTCACCAATCAGCATAACACAATCACGTGTGATACCATTTGCTTAGTGATGGATAGTCATTACCCATCTGGTTGATTGGATGGTGGTTTGGGTTTTATGGCATATCAACCTTTGTAGCATATTTAACGCCAAATCCATTTTTATGAAGATAGTTCTATTTCAAACAATTCAGTTTAGGATAATTATGCAGTTTAAATGTAAGTACAGTTCAATTGTGAAAACATTTCTATTTCAAGCTATTCAGTTTAGTCAAGCAGTTCTAATTCAGCTAATTCAGTTTAGTATAAGTACAGATTTTGCTTTCACACAGTTAAATGTCAAAAGAGTTCTATATTAAACAATTCAGTTTAGTGTAAAAACAGTTTCATTTCAAATAATTCAGTTTAGCATAAGCATGCAGTTTAAATGTAAGTACGGTTTAATAGTCCAAAACATTTCTATTTCAAACAATTCAGTTTAGCATGAGTATGCCGTTAGTTCTATTTAACCCATAGATAGGACCCTCATCAGGTGTTACCATTTCGAGCCAAAGTGGACCTGGGAGTGTAGTAGTAATGCCACGAACAATCTTACCTCAAAGAAACAGAAGGTGTGCTCTCTCTGCTGCCGGCACGTGGAAATCAGAAGAAAAAGAAGCAAGAGGTGTGACTTGCTTTATGGAGGAGAACGAGATAAGTCTACATGAAGTGGCAAGATTTGATGAAGATAAAAGAGACTAAGTTTGAAGTGGAAAATGGCAGCATTTTGCTGATGTCTGATTGGTGCATGTCCACCAGTTCATTTTTGCAAGTGAGTTGATTAGCGTCCAATAGGTTGATTCTTCTTCGACAAGACTTCTGAAACCAACTACAAAGGGGTACTCTGTATTCCCCAAAGCTCCAGCATTACTGGAACATTACCATCAGATTGTTTAGTGTCATATCTAGAACACTTGTTGGTGGGGAGAGGTCTTACCTCTCTGCAGAGGTGCAGTCAGTGTATTCTACAGCCCCAGCCAACTGGTCAAATACCCCACTGGACTATCAGCTTCCTATCAACTAACTACTGTTTAACCAGGTTCACTTGTATCTTGTTAGTGTTACTTGAATATGTATGTTTTTCTATCAACTCTTTTTGTGTTCCCCGTGTCTTTCTTTTGTCAGCATTGTAATATCCTAACTAACAAAAGGGAAATAACCTCTGATGCCACAGGGGTTACGGCCCCTACTACATCCGGGGGATTTGGTCAATAAAGGAATGTACCAGGCATAGCAGCAGATGTTTGTTCTCCCTCTGTCTTTAATCATCATTCATCATATCGATTCATCTTGGTAATAGTCCATACCTAGCAAGTATCCATTACCTCAAATGTAAAGACTTTACATTGGTGACGAAGAAAGAGTCGTTTACTCACCAAAAACATCAAGTAAAAAAGAAAAGAACAAAACTGCCCACGTGCTGAAAAAAAAAAACAACATGGCTGCTCTCCCACATCACCCAAAATTTAAGTACGAATCACAAAACAAAGTGTCAAAATGGACAAAATACGTCAACAGACTGAGAAATTACTTCACTACGTACAACATAGAAGACGATAAATGGAAAAAAAGCTATACTTTTAACTTTTGTTGGCGAAGAAGTAAATGATCTTATTGATGAACTACCGTCTGAACAAACCACACTAGAAAAAAATGAAACACACTTCGATAAGCTCGTCCTGGCTGTGCAAAACCACTTCAACCCAGAAAACAACACTGAGTATAACCGATTTATATTCCAAAAAAAAAAAAAAAAAAAAAAACCCCACCCCAAGGACTTTCATCGGGAATTAAAAGAGGCAGCAGCTATGTGCCATTTCACAGACAGAAATGCAGAAATAAAATCCCAGCTAATAACGGGCTGTTTATCAGAAAAAGTTTGCCAAAAGGGACTGATGAACCCAAACATGCTCCTAGGCGATCTAATAAGCTATGCCAAAATGACAGAAACCATATCCAAACAAATGGAACAGATACGCTTAGAAGACGCCAACTCTACTACAAAACCTACCACATCCATTAATGCAGTAGCCAACAAAGTCACGCATGAACAACAATGGCTATGCAAACGCCCCCAGCAAAACCGGTGCAGAAATTGCAATGGGAAATACCCACATGAACGGGGACCGACATCCTGCCCTGCATTCCAGAACCAGTGTGCCTATTGCCAGAGATGGGGACATTTTACCTCTGTCTGTTTCAGAAAACTAAATGACAAGGACAGATGGCGAAGAACAAACCGCCTCCCACGCCCACAAGCTCAAACCAGTCGACGACCGGTAAATTACATTGAGGACCATCAACGAGACTCAAACAGCGGCAGTGACACGGAATATGTTTTCTATACAGGTAAAGTGAAAAACCTTCCTTACTTTGACCTATCTTTTGGTGATGGCCATCAAATGTTCAATGTGTTAGCTGACTCTGGCGCCACCATAAACATTTTGTCTGAGGCAGATTACAAATCCCTAAGACCAACGCCCCTCCTCTGACCCACAAAAACCGTAATATCTGGATTCGGTATCAAGGAAGCCACCCCAGTCCTAGGTCAATTCAGCACACTTCTAAAGTTTAGAGGCATCTCCTGCCAAGCGGACATACATGTTATAAAGAACCCAGAAAAACCCATTATTGGCTGGGAAACATGTAAAAGGCTCAGCAAACACTCATTCAGTCAACCACATCAGTAACTCTGATGCACAGACCCCACTCCCCACTCTTAAACTTCTAGAGGACTACGCAGACCTGTTCAATGGTCTGAGTAAACTCAAAGAGAAAAAATTCACGTACACATAGATGCAAACATACCACCCATCGCTCAGAGATACCGCAGGGTCCCCTTTCACGTAAGGAAGGATATAGAAGAGTCAATAGCCAAAGATGAGAAACTGGGAGTGATTGAAAAGGCAGATGGACCAACCCCATGGGTATCTCCTATTGTTGTAGTACCCAAAAAGGGTCAAAATAAAATCAGGATTTGCATCGACATGAGGGCGGCAAAAAAAGCTATCAAAAGGAAACGACACCCAACCCCCACACTCAATGAACTGAAAACTATTCTATCAGGAGCTAATGTTTTCAGCAAATTGGATCTTAACCAAGGCTATAACCAATTGGAACTAGCTGAAGAATCCCGATATATAGCCACCTTTGCAACACACCTGTGCCTGTACAGATATAAAAGACTTTTTTTTGGTGTCAACTCCGCAAGTGAGATATTCCAGGAAGAAATTAGTCAAGCACTTATAGGGATCAAGGGAGCCATCAACATCAGAGACGACATCCTTTGCTTTGGATCAGACCAGCAAGACCACGACCAAAACCTCCATGCGATATTCAAACGACTTCACGAAAAAGGACTCACCCTAAATAGCAGCAAATGTGAGTACAACAAGAGGTCACTGGAATTCCTTGGACACATCTTCGGTAATGAAGCGACCTCAAAATAAAAGCAATCCTTGGATTACCCGACCCTAAAAACGCATCAGAAGTCAGAAGCTTGTTGGGGATGACTAACTTCTGTGGGGCAGAATTCATTCCAAACTATGCAACCCTCACCCATGAACTACGTCAACTAACAAAAAAAAAACACACAGTGGTCCTGGACTGAACGCCACACTGAATGTCTAAAAAACATTAAGGAGGCACTGAGCAAAGCATGCTCACTTGCCTACTTTGACCCGAACAAACACACTGAAATACATATGGATGCCAGTCCGGTAGGCATTTCTGCCGTGCTGTCACAAAATTGACGGATAGTACAATTTGCAAGTCGTGCTCTATCCGCAGTTGAACAGAGATACTCCCAAACAGAACATGAAACACTTTCGCATATATATCTTTGGAGCTCCATTCACTGTCTTTACAGACCACAAACCCCTAACATCCATTTTTAACAACACCCGCTCCCAACTATCAGCACGCATTGAACGCTGGGTTTTGAGAACGCAACCATATGACATGACCGTCGTATACAGACCAGGCTATGACAACCCAGCTGACTATCTCAGCCGCCATCCAACGCACCTACCACCAAGCGACAGAGAACAAAAAATAGCAGAGGAATATATAAACTAAATCCTCTCAACCTCAACCCCCAAAGCAATGACATTTGATGAAGTTGCAACGGAAACGGCAAAAGACAAGACACTCACCACCGTCATCCAAGCCATCCTTACCAACAAATGGCATGGTGTCGAGGATGGCATAAACAAAGCAACATTCCACACTCTGCATGCCAATCGTGCCGAACTATCACTAGCACACAAGGATAGCATCATCCTCAAAGGGCACCGAATAGTACTGCACTACAAAACAGAGCTGTCAAAATAGTACATGCTGGACACCAAGGCATTGTGAAAACCATGGCTCTCCTCCGAGAAAAGGTCTGGTTCAAAAACATGCAGCCTCTAGTGGAAGAAAACATCAAGAACTGCCACACCTGTCAGATCAGTACCCATAAACAGGCAAGAGAGCCACTGCAAATGTCCCCACTACCAGCAGCCCCATGGGCAGAAGTCAGTGCTGACTTTGGACACCTCCAAAATGGAAAGTACCTCCTTGTTGTCACAGACAAATACTCACGCTATGTTGTTGTCGACATCCTGGACTCCATCTCAGTCATACCCCGCCTAGACAAGATATTCGCCGAATTTGGCGTGCCAGTCTCCCTCAAAACAGACAATGGCCCACCATTCAACAGCCACGAATTCAAAACCTATGCCTCCATCACTGGATTCAGACACAGGAGAATAACACCCCTATGGCCCCAGGCCAACGGGGAAACTGAACGCTTCATGCGCACTGTAAAAAAGTCTATTAAAGCTGCCTTAAATAAAGGTCGAAGCTGGAAGCAGGAATTATTCAAATTCCTGCTGGACTACCGGACGACACCACACTGCACCACCGGCACACCCCCAGCCACAATCCTATTTGGCCGGACCATAAAAAACCACTGGCCACACCTGATCACGCTCATTGCTGAAGACTCCAGCATTAGGGAGCGTGACACCGAAGCCAAGAGAAAAATAAAGCAATACGCTGATAGAAAAGCGTACGTGAAACCCAATGATCTCAGGGTGGGTGATACAGTCATTGTAAAAAGCAACAACACCTCAAAGGCTCTCACACCTTACCAGCTTAACCCAATGACTATTATAAAGAAAAAGGGATCCATGATCACCGCCACACACAAAGGTAGCCAAACTACAAGAAATTCCAGCTTCTTCAAAAAAAATCCCTAAGCCAACAAGAAACCCTGCACATAACCTACTGGATTACCCCTCATCTGAAGATGAAAGCTACACACATACGACAACACCACCAGAATACAAAGATAACCAAACACAACCCACAACTCTAAACCTCAGGCATTCAAGCAGGACAAAACGGCCACCCAAAAGATTTGACCATTAACAAAAAAAAAAAATAAATAAAAATAAACATACCCATACACCATAGTCTGAATCATCATCATTTTCTTTTCTCTCATTCAGGCTAACAGACATCTTCTCCGACATAGAGTCCGAGCCATCTGTTCAAGCATCCCAATCACTTCACAGACTGAATGAACTCCCTCCCCAGATAATTATTACCACCACTGTCATTGTTGTTATCATTAAAAAAAAAAGAGAGAGCATTGTAATATCCTAACTAACAAAAGGGAAATAATCTCTGATGCCACAGGGGTTATGGCCCCTACTACATCCGGGGGATTTGGTCAATAAAGGAATGTACCAGGCATAGCAGCAGATGTTTGTTCTCCCTCTGTCTTTAATCATCATTCATCTTATCGATTCATCTTGGTAATAGTCAATACCTAGCAAGTATCCATTACCTCAAATGTAAAGACTTTACAAGCATCACAACAGAATTCCACACATGGATACTACACTGATCTCCAGCAGAAGTTGTGCATAATGTTACTTTGATTGTAGACAGAAGACACTGATACTACACTCTTATCTAAGGTAGAAGTGGCAGGAATTGGCAATTTGATTATAAAGATAACGCATGTACACTACACTCTTATTCTATGAAAAATAGGTAAATAATCTCATCATTTTTTTTTTTTTTACAAGAAGTATGACAGTAATAATAATAATAAAATTGAATTTTTTTAAAATAAAGAGCAATAGAATATTGTTTCCGACACCATCCTGAAACATCAGACATCTATTTTTAACTACGTTTTTCAAAACAGTCACATTTTCTTTTCTTTTCATTTTTTTTTCTTCAGCCATTTATCATTGCAGTTTCTTTGTAGAGATTATTATATAAAACAAGACAAAATAACATGAAAATAGATATGCTTACTTTATGCTTTCTTTCATACTCTACAAGACTTTGGTCAAACTCTTCTTTAGTGCTCTTTAGTAACTGCTGGTGCGTATTTTGTAATTGTTGTTGAAGACAATCCACTTCATTTTGCTCTCTTAATGACTGAGAAGCTAATCGTTTTTTCTCTGCTTCTATTTCTGCATAAAGACGATGACGTTCATTTTGGAATGCTGCTTCTTCATGCTGAATTTGTTTTTCATATCTACAAAAAGAAAAAAGAAAAAAAAAAGGGGGGGGTGAAAACAGGCGACATTTATAGTTGAGTTACTTGTATTCCAAAGATTTTAGATATCCATAATTTTAAAGTCAACAATAGTTTACGTCTTCACTTGGTGTATGTTGACATATTTTCAATTGATGAGATAATGTTGACAAGGTATGTGAACTAGTCTAATTTCAGAAGTTTGTCACTTGAAATGAATCTGACTCCTTTTGTTTAAAACTCATTAACTCTGTTTTATTTGCATTCATGTAGAGGCCAATGTCTCCTGCTGCTTGCTCAAGGCTATGCAGTAAGGTTGGTTGGTTGGTTGTGTGGGTTTTATCAAATCCATTTTTATACAAATAGTTATATTTCAAACTATTCACTTTAGCATGAGTACACAGTTTAATTGTCAAAAACATTTCTATTTCAAGCTATTTAGTTTAGTCGAACAATTCTAATTCAAATAATTCAATTTAGTATAAGTATAGATTTTTCTCCACACACAGTTAAATGTCAAAACAGTCCTATTTCAAACAATTCAGTTTAGCATAAATACAGTTTCAATGTAAAAACAGTTCTATTTCAAGCTATTCAGTTTAGTATAAGTACACAGTTTAATTGTCAAAAATATTTCTATTTCAAGCTATTCAGTTTAGTCAAACAGTTCTAATTCAAACAATTCAGTTTAGCATAAATACGCAATTTAAATGTGAGTACACAGTTTAATAGTCAAAAAACATTTCTATTTCAAGATATTCAGTTTAATCAAACAGTTCTAATTTAAACAATTCAGTATAGCATAAGTATGCAGTTTAGCTCTATATAACCCATAGATAGGGCCCTATCGGGTGCCACCATTCTGAGCCAGAGTGGACTTGCGAGCAATGGCAATGAAGGGGTGCTTTGCATTCCCCAAAGCCCCAGCATCACTGGAACCTTACCATCAGATTGTTTAGTATCATATCAAGGACACTCATTGTGTGTGGGGGGTCTTACCCCTCTGCAGCCCCAGCCGACAGGGCAGTCATTAATTGGGTGGATGTATTCATCATCCATCTCCAACACACATATCTCATTATCACTTGATGTGGCAGTCTCATTCTCCACAGAACTGTTCACTCAATGAGGAAAAGAGGAATGATCTTTCACTCCACACACACATTGATTGAAGACTCATCAATTTTGTCACTGTCCCCATTTTCCACTCACTTGTGCACCTGTTTGGCAGAGCTCCCACAAGTACAATATCTCCTTTCCTATAGATCTCATGCTAGAATTCCTGACAAAGTTGTCTGTTTTACTCCAAGGTGCCTACTGACTAAATGGATTAGTTGTATTTGCTTTGACTCCATAATGCTACCAACAGTAGTACATTTCTGCCACACAGGCACTGTCTTTTTTCTTAATGCTTCCAGCTGCTTCTACAGGATTCTGATTATCCTATCTACCTTGTTCTGATTCAACCAAATGAGCACAACATCCACTACCAACACATGCTACCTGACCAGTTCCAAAAAGGTTTGGAGCCATCTTCTTATAAGCATTTCACTTAGTGCTCACTTTGGTTTTGCTAGTCTATATGTTGATGAGCTATTGATTGAGGGAATCAGTCTTTAGGTGTAAAAACCTAGCTTCACAGTGAATAGCTAAGTTCACCCCCTTTATGATCACATCCAACTCTGCTAGGTTGATATGTTGTGTATCTGATCCTGAGTGCAGCCAGCACATGTCCTTGATGGTGGTCCCACGCAATTTAAGTAGGACACCTGAGGTGAACGAACTTGTGCCAACACATATGTCAAGCTTCTCACTATCAACACAACATTTGTCTTTGAACAGGTCAGCTTAACTTACTCTGTTGACGGTCTCCATTATCATCCTTCTTAGGAGGACATCATCGGTCCGGTTGTCTCATCCTTCACAACACTCACCCTCCACTTGATAATGGTAGTCATTACTCATAGGCAACTGTATACCACATGTCCGATTAGTTTCCCACAAAGAGAGAACACCTTCTTTCTGGTGACTGTCTCTGGGAAATTTGAGAATTCACTCCATTTCTAAAATAGGACATAATTTCAATTTCAGACAGCCAAGCCAAGTATCCAGACTCTATTCTTTAGTCACTTCAGAGGTTTGCTAATTAGTCCATTGCATGATAATTTATCAGCAATACTAGTTGCAGAAGTGATATCTTTGTTCAATATAGGTCATTAATATACACCTGATATTGCCTTCCTGTGGTATGGCTGTGTTAACAATAGTTCTCATTACTTGAGGAGCAATGTTCAAACCAAATCCCAGATTTGTCAAGCAGTATCTTCTGCCTCCAAAGACAATGGTCTGATCAGGCCAAAGTAGTTCTTCGATGCACACTTGGAGATATGCAGATCAGAGAACCAGCAGTGCTACATTTAGCCCTTGCAATTTTGATTCTCTGTTTCAAGGTGGAAATATCATTGTCTACAGTGTACTATCAACATTTCTTCAGTTGCATGAGAGCCATTAACAGGAGTAGCCCCCTTGAGTGTCCAAGCTTTATAAGGAATAAGCAAGTCCTCCTTGATCCATTGTTCTAACTCCTTTTAATACACTCCTCTAACTTTCACTAGCATGGAATATTTTTTGACACAGTTTTGCAACTTGCCAGGTATTCTGCTTCAAACCACTTCCACGATGCAGTCCATTTATTTCATTGTCAAACTCTGTTTAGAAATCGGGATCCTTAATGAAGAGCACGAGAGCTGCTGCACAAATGAAAATTGGCTCATGAGGAAATTGTACCTCTCCTGACTTTGAAATAGACACTTTGCCAAGAGCTTTGATTGCATCTCTCTCCCATCAGAAGGCTGGATCCAAATAGGTCCTCCATCACATCCACCCTTCCATTTCCCAGACAGAGCCTGACAGACCCAATTATGCATGTCTGCATTCTGCTACTAATGGTAATCATGTCAATACTGTTTTTGTCATTCAGCACACCAGGCTCACTATTGTGCAAGAGCACCTGGAATCAACCATCATAACACACTATCTCTCACAAATATTGATTCTCACCATTGGTAGCACCAAGTCCACATCTTGTTGGGAAAGAAGCTGGCACATAGTGATTATCCCCTGAAACTTTTTCCAGGACAGTCCTGAAAAATGTGGTCAAGCAATAAGTGCTGCACTTCCAAAGAATAGGGTTTCAAGCTTTCAGCCTATTGCACTGAAAAAAAACATTCATAGCACCTTATCCCGGAATTTTTCAATTGGGTTTGACAGTCACTGTAATTAATCCAGCCTGGGTTGGTCATCTTTCAATATGGCTTTCGCTTCAGCTAGAAGCTGGAAAATATCCATCTCTTCCATTCAGGAAGAAGCATGCAGGAGCTGTCAGACATGATCAGTCAGCACATGGACGAAGGTGGCTTTTAGGCCTTGTTGAGTCATACCATTAAACGCTATGGAAAGCTTCGGAAGGTCTAATAGAAGACATCAACAGTTTCATCTGAGCATAAGCATGATGCCACAAATTGCATGTATGCCATATTGGAGTCTATGGCAAATGCTGTAAAAAGTGCATCTTAATAGAACCAAAATCCCCTCTGTGCCTAAGAGTGAGTAAACAATGGATGCAGATGCATGGGGATTATGCAATCTATTCTTTTTTTAATGGTCAACATACTAACTCAACCTTTTCAATCCATTCAGTAATAGACTGGCTGGAGTCTATGCTGCTGAAATCTGGTATCAGCTGCAGATCTATCTTCTCTCTGCCATTATAAATAGCTTGTAGTTTCTTTTTGTTGGATCCATATTATTTCAATGCAAATGATAAGGATGGAAACAAGAACAATCTGCAATTGAATTGCTATAGTCTTCACATGCTGCTTCTCAGATATCTCTCTATTTTACTGTTTCAAGGAATGCCATTGCTCAAAGTACCCAGCATACACATCTCCCCACTTTTATGGCAGTTGTCAGCATTGCAATGGAAATCTGCCATCTCACAGTGCGCAACACAGGCAATCTTATATTGTTTGGGTTAGGGGATAGGTTGTGTCCAATATATATCTTCTATTTTAGATGAGGAATTGACAAGTATTACTGAAACTTATTCAAACATGCATTTCTTTCTATCTGAATGTTCTACTAAATGTATTGTTTTCTTTGACTGAGTTCTTTTGTTTTTCACTTATTTTCTGTTGTGATGTTATAACTTATCTTCTTTGGATATCTGCCTTATTTGTTTTTTGAATCTTATTTTCTTAAAGTCGGTTGGTTGTTTGGGTTTTATGGCATATTAACCTTCATAGGTTATTTAATGCCAAATTCTCTCTCTCTCTCAATATATATATATATTTAACCAAAGATTTCTAAATGAATACTTTGTAGATAACGTTAATCAGAATCTCATTTGTTTGTAGAGGATTAAATGATTTCAGTTAGTATTTTTTGGCACAATATTGACAAATATGTACAAAGACAACAGTTACTAGCGAAATAATGTAACTTTAAATCTGTTGATGTGGTTCAAAACTGCAACGACTGTATTAGAGATGCATTTATCACAGGTTTACGTTTGAACATTATTCAACAACGGCTACTCGAAAACAAGACACTGCATTTAAATATAGCCATTGACCAACCTAGAGCGCTCCATGCAGCTCAGAAAAATTCAGAAGCATACACATACACTCAAACACCAATTGTAGGTGCAGTTTCTCAGGAAAATACCAGTACCAGTGTCCAGTCAACAAATCCCATTAATGCATGTTGTGCAGCTTCGGCTAATACCAAGTATATGTGTTTCTTCTGTGGCAGATCTCGTCATAATAGAAGTGTATGTGCAGCCAGAAATGCTACTTGTTTCAAGTGTAAAAATGAAGGCCATTTCTCAAAAATGTGTCGTTCAAAGCCAAAAATAACATCTGCTGCAACATGCTCTCACAGACTTGCGACAATGTTGATATCAAATAGTACATCTGCTTCCTTAGGATCCCTAAAACAGGCTGCATTATATGTGTTAGTCGGGAAAAATGGTGCCGGTACAGCGCTAATGGATATGGGGAGCTCAGGATCCTTTATCTCTCTCAGTTATGTGAGAAACACAGACTACAGATGAAACCTGCTGCTGGTAACATATCCATGGCATCATCATCACTTAAAGCCTCTATCAGTGTACAGTGGATTTACTCCTTTTAGGTGAGTGGTATCGAGATGTAAAAGTTTCAGTTCTACCCAACCTCTGTTCTGATATTATTCTTAGCCAAAATTTCACACCATCTTTATTCTCCAATATTGATCCAGCCTGTAAACCTATTACAACTAAATCTAAAAGATGTGGAGAGGGTGAAAGGCTTTTCATACAGACTGAGATTGAGAAAATGATCAAGGAGGATGTAATTGAGGAAAGTACTTCCACTTGGAGGGCTCAGGTCTTAATAGTAATGAATGAATGTCAAAGAAAGAGACAAGTAGTCGATTACAGTAGAACAATTAATAGATTTACCAGATTAGATGCTTATACATTACCAAGAATGGATGATTTAGCTAAAGAAATCGCAAAATATAAAATGTATAGCTTATTGGATCTGAAGAGTGCAAATCACCAGATACCAATAAAAGAAGATAAGCCCTATATAGCATTTGAAGCTAATGGTAAATTTACCAATTTTGTAGAATTCCTTTAGGAGTGACTAATGGTGGGTGCTGCATGTTTCCAAAGGATAATTGATAAGATTATTAAGGAAAATAATTTAACAGGTGTGTATGCGTATGTAGACAACATTGTAGTTGGGAAAAATCAGCAAGAATATGTTGAGAACTTGGAAAAATTTAAAAAGATTACTACACAGTATAACCTCACTCTCAATGAAGATAAATCTGTTTTCTCTAAAACGTCCATTGATTTTCTCGGCTATAACATATCATAGGGCCTACTTAGACCTGATGCAGAACATCTATAACCATTAAGAGAGCTGCCTATTCCTCAGAACAAAACCTCTCTGCGTTAGATTATTCTCTTACTATTCTCAGTGGATACCCAAGTTCTCAGACAAAATTAGACCCTTGATAACAGCTAATTCATTCTCCGTTGATTCAGAATCAATAAAAACATTCGAAAACTTCAAGGAGGAAATTGAAAAGTCCTTATTGCACTCAGTCGACGAAAAGATACCTCTCGTAGTAGAAACCGATGCCTCTGATACAGCTATTGCAGCCGCTCTGAATCAAGCAAACCATCCAGAGGCATTCTTTTCATGCACACTTATGACTACAGAAAAAAAAACATTCTCCCGTAGAAAAGGAGGCTTGTGCAATAGTAGAGTCAGTCAAAAAGTGGTCACATTACCTATCAGTATGACGTTTTGTGATAGTCACAGATCAACAAGCTGAAGGCATGGAAAGATCAAGAACAGCAAGATCAAAATACGGAGAATGGAATTAGGGTGTTATGAGTATGACATCATGTACCGACCAGGAAAAAACAATATCCCAGCTGATATGCTCTCACGTGCCCAGTGCAATGCACTCAACAACATGGGAAGATTGCATGAAATACACGAAAATCTTTGTCATCCGGGTATAGCCAGGTTGGCTAATTTCGTTAAAGTAAGGAATCTTCCATATTCTATAGAAGAGGTTAAGAGAGTGTGTGCAGCAAGTGCAGTGTGTACTAGATGGAAACTACGATTCTATACACCAGAAGCAGGACACCTAGTCAAAGCAATACAACCAATGGAATGACTCAGCATTGACTTTAAGGGACCCCTTCCTTCAACTTCAAAAAACCGTTATCTAATAACAGTTATAGATGAGTACTCGCGTTTCCCTTTTGCTTTTGCATGCACAAGCACAAATACAGACTCTGTAATACAGAGTCTAAATCAAATATTCATAGTATGCCATCTTATATCCATTCAGATAGGGGACATCCTTCTTATCAAAAGAAGTGCGTGAATATCTCACCAATCTCGAAATTGCTACTAGCCGGACAACACCTTATCACTCCCAAGAAATTGGTCAGTGTGAATGGTATAATGGAATTATATGGAAACACACATTATTGGCCCTAGCCTCAAGAAATCTTAAGGAATCACAATGGGAAACAGTATTGCCTGAAGTACTACACTCCATAAGATCTCTTCTTTGTACCGCTACTAATGCCACACCACATGAAAGACTCTTTTCATATCCACGGCAAACTCCTAGGAGTCCTTCCTTACCTACTTGGTTATCTACACCAGGGCCTGTTCTTTTGCGTCGGCATGTTCAAGCCAGTAAGTACGAACCATTAGTTGACGAAGTAGTATTATTTGAAGCAAACCCCCAATATGCACACATAAGATTTACCAATGGTTGCAAATCTACACACTCTGTAAGTGACTTAGTGCCAGCAAGGAATTCATTACAAAGTGGGGATGTCGTAGATGATAAAATCCAGAAAGATTTAAATGATTCTACATCCACTAATGAAAATCCTAAGGAAAAAAAAAGTAGATAGCAACGATTCACAAACTATTGTTAACTCAGAAATTGTACCATCTCCAAGTGATCTAAATATTACTCCCTCTCATGTAATGTCAAGAATTCCTGATATACACAGACGATCCCAAGGGAAATTCGTAAGCTAAAGAGGTATGAAGAACTGTGGGGAAAAAAAAAAGGAGGGTGAGAATTTACTATACTTATTTGCCCTTGGCATTTTGTTATTGTAATTACCTCCCTTACTGGCATCTATCAGTTGACGAATTGCTTAGTCAAGGAATATTTTGTTAAATAAATCTTTGTTAAGGAACAACTGTCTTGCCAACTCATTTCACGGTGTAAGACATTTGACATGTCAAACACTGTGCTTGTTGTTCTTGTTTCAGATTGAAAGAGTGATTGAGCTTTGTATGACCAATGCACAATCAGGATATTATGACTTGTTCTCTTCTTTATTTTCTGAAAGTGGGCTGGATCTGGAAGAGTTTGTGGATGCTATTATTCCAGTGCTTTTGCCATTTTGTGTGAAGGAGTTTACTAATTTTGAGTTTCAGGTCAGTATATGGAATCCTGAATTTGTTGGGGGGCAGATCTAAGGCTAATTTGGCTGCTGAGTCTGCTCTTTCATTTCCTCTGACTCCAATATGGCTTGGGATCCATCATATAATTATTTCTTTACTATTTGACACTGAGTCTAGTCTACCCAACAGTTTAATAATTAGGGGGTTTTCAAGTTTTTTATTGCTTAATGATAGTAAAAACAAGAGTAAGTCTGAGAATATAAATTTCTTGAGTTTACTTTTCAAGGTGATGTCAAGAGCTAGGTCTATTGCCTGAGCTTCTGCTGAGAAGATGGAGCTTTTCATTGGAAGAGCTTTCTTGAGGATTGTTTTATTTCAAACAGCTGCACAAGCCATTTTGTCATTTTACTTGGAGCCATCCATAAAGAAATATAGGTGGTCGGGATGGTGTTAGAGGATACTGTGAAATTTTTAAGTTTGTAAATATGTCATTGTGTTTAAGTTTTTGTACTGATAGAAAAATTAGTCAGTAGGAAATTAATTTTTCAAAAGTTGAAACATATTAATCAATGAAAAAATTAAAGAATTTGTCCAAACAAGGCAAAATACAACAGTATTTTTCTTTATGCATTGATTTAAGTCAATAATATTTCAGTTGATACATTCTTTAAAAATAATATACATACACACATACCCAGAGACAACACTGTTTATTCATATCAGTTATATATTAAAATAAAAATAGTATACTACATAAATATATATACATATATATGTATGTGGAGAAAATTTAAAAACAAAGTAATTCAAAGTGATGAATTTATTATGAAGGAAAGTCGATGTTAAAACATTTTGATTTTAATGAACCTTCATCAGGAATTTAAAATGGTGAAACAAATATTGATAGAACAATGATTGATGTTTAATAAAATACAATAACACAGAAAAGAAGAATATATACAAAGAAAGATCATATAACTGTTCAATCATTCAATTTGCATTCTTTTTTGAAAAACTATCATGTGATTATCACAGGCAATGATATTTAAACTAAGAGATACAAAGGATTCAAAAGAAAAGAAAGGGAAAAAGAAAGAAAATAAAAGAAAAGAAGAAATAAAGAAAAAAGGAAAGAAAAAGCAAGAGAGAGGAGGGGGAAGAAAAGAAAAGGAAGTAGACAAACAAACGTACCATATGTAAATAGATAAATAGAGTTAAATTATATATCAACCAAATGTAAATTGTTATATCTACTAGTGAAAATGTAGATAAAATACAGTAGCAAAGGAAAAGAAGCTTCAAGAAAGTTTTAAATAAATAATGCAGCTATCACAGACAAATATATATATATATATATATATATATATATATACACACACACCAAGGAAAGGGAGAAGAGATTGAAAAAAAAGACGTAAGATTATATGTAAAAACAAAATAATCTTGAAAAATATATGAGGATAAAATTTAGAGTACATTTAAGTTCATGGGGTAAAAGAAATATTCATAGAAAGATAATTATCTTTCCATACATATTTTATACTTCTTTTAGACTCATTAAAGTTGGAATATGTCATAGCTATTCAAGACAAGTTTACCTAAGAAAGGGGATGGATTGAAAAATCCAGGCCAAGTGTTAACAGAAGGTAAAAGCAAAATTGTACTGGCTTCAAAAATTTGTTCAATCTTTTGTTATGGATATGAGCAAACATTGTGGCTGTATCAAAATCAAAGTTGATCTATTTTTGTTCTGTAGAGCTTAGAGGACTGATTTGGAGTGTAAGTAAACGATAAATTTAGAGGATCTGTGGTTAGCTATAATGGCCGTGACACTATAGATTGATGATTTATTTGGGAGATGTTTTAGCAGTTCTTGGTTTTGGAGGATTGCAGTATAACCAAGTTTCAGTCCCTGTTTAGACCCATCTGTTTAGATGTAGTGATAATCTGGGAAGTTGTTTCAGATGTTGAAGAATTTTTCTTGGAAAGTGATAGGGTGTATTTTGGTTTTAGATAGTTTGGTAAGTTCTAGTTTTACTATTGGTTGATTTATGGTCCATGGTTCTGTTTTTTGGAGTATGGTATGTCTTATTTTGGGGTTGATTTTGATTTCATTTAGGAGAGTTTGGATTCTTAGATTAAAATTTTTGAGAAAGTAGGGGTTCATTGGTTTCTATGTAAAAGCTTTCAATTGGAGAGGTAGTGAAGGCTCCAAGAGCAATACAAAGTCCTTAGTAGTGGATGGTTTCAAGTTCTCAGAGGTAAGATTTTCTGGCTGCTCAATATATGAAGCAGCCATAATCAAGTTTTCATCATATTAGACATTTGTATAGTTTGATTAGGGTATTTTTTTATCAGGACCCCAAGTCTATATGGGCGATGGTTATCAAGAGTTGGATAGTTTGGTTGCATTTGATCCTCAATTGCTTGATATGGGACATGAAGGATAGTTTTGGGACAAGAGTAATGACTAAGAGATTGGTGGGTTGTTTGGGTTTTATGGCATATCAACTTTTGTAGGTTATTTAATGCCGAATCCATTTTTATACAAATAATCAGTTCTATTTCAATCAATTCAATTTAGCATGAGTACACAGTTTAATTGTCAAAAACATTTCTATTTTAAGCTATTCAGTTTAGTCAAACAGTTTTCATTCAGCCAATTCAATTTAGTATGACTATAAATTTTGTTTACACAGTTAAATGTCAAGACTTTTCTATATTAAACAATTCAGTTTAGTGTAAGTACAGTTTCAATGTCAAAAACAGTTTCATTTCAAGCTATTCAGTTTAGTCACAGTTCTTATTCAAACAATTCAGTTTAGCATAAGGATGCAGTTTACTTCTATTTAACCCATAGATAGGGCCCTATCAGGTGCCACCATTCTGGGCCAGAGTGGACCTGGAAGCAATGGTACAGAAGTGGTGCTCCATATTCCACAAAGCCCCAGCATCACTGGAACCTCACCATCAGATTGTTTAGTGTCATATCTAGGACACTTGTTGGGGGGGTTCTTTGCACCTCTGCAGAGGTGCAGTCTGTGTATTCTACAGCCCCAGCCAACTGAGCAATACACAGAGTTAATGTAAAGACAGTATTATTTCAGATAATTCAGTTTACCATAAGTACACAGTTTAGATATAAAACAGTTCTATTTCAAGCAATTCAGAGTAGCATAAGTACGCATTTTAAATGTCAAAACAGTTCTATTTTGAATGTTTCAGTTGAGCAAAAATACACAGTTTAAATACAAAAAAACTCAAGAAACTACGGTTTAGTTCTATTTAAGCCATAGATAGGACCCTAATCAGGTGCTACCACTCCGGGCCAGATTGGACCTGGGACTGATGGCAATGAAGCTCCAGCATCACTGGAATTTCACCATCAAATTGTTTAGTGTCATAATCAGGACACTCATTGGGGAGGGGGTCTTACCTTACTGCACAGAAGCAGCCGGTGTATTCTACAGCCCCAGCCGAGTGGGCAAAATGACTAAGAGTTTGTATTGATGGGTTATGCATATTTCAGTACCACTTAGTGTTAGGGTGGGTTGATTATGCATTTTGTGGATTTGGCAGAAGTCCATGCATTTGTTTTTGCTATTAGAAATTTTAAAACTATTTTTCATGGTCCATTTTGATATCTTGTTAGTGCATTGTTGCATTTTTCTTTCTATAGTAGCCATATTTTTGGAGCTGTAACATATGAGGAAGTTGTCAACATATAATGATCCATTGATTTCTGGAGGAAGGCAGGTTATAATTTTATAAATTTTAATCTTGAATAGGTTCACAGATAGGATGCTACCTTGAGGTACACCTATTTCTTGTGGCTTCGAATTGAAGAGTGTATATTTGCAAATTTTTAAGTTTGTATGCAAATCAAGTAAATTTGGAAATTTGTGCTGCAAAATAGTTAAGTTGAAAACAGAAGAAAGTAAGTATCAGGAAAAACAAACAAATTGCTATTTTAAAGTATTATATTACTGTTGCAAACAAATTGTTCTCTTTATGGCTATATAATATTATACAAATAAACATATCATAGTCTACTTAACAAGTCTTTGTGTTGTATATACCAAAGTTTTACGTATTTCAAACGGCTCTGGTCACTGCTGGAATTTTAGCGGAGACAATTTTAACAGCTTCTCATTAGTGAGCTTGCTATTAAAAAGTGGGTTAGACATTGTGATTTAAAAACAAGGGTCTATCTCAGTCCACCAAACCAAATTCGTTTCGTCACACAAGGTCTCTGGTCTCTCTCAGCTGTCAAAAGCTTGACTGACTGTTCTCTCCATTTTTATAATCTCCATTCCCGCTAATATGCAAATTAATGAGACAGGTATAAATAAAATACATAAACTCTCATTTCTCTTTACTTCTTATTCCTTTCCTTGACAACCAAAACAGACACAATGCTGCTAGTGAGTAGTTTTATTCTATTTGCCTTTACCTTCTTGACTACACTTTTCATCCCTTTTCCTACACGATCCCATTACCTGACAGGCCAAACAAACACGCAGTCGTTTGCGTGAGTGATAATTTCTATTAAATTTGATATCTGGCACCAATGTCTTGGAAGCCAGCAATTGGTGAGTTTGAAAGATGTACTGACCAATTATATGTGTTATACATGTCCTTTAGAGAATAGGGTCGGCTGCGGAAGACAACCCACTTACCTTAGTAATACATTTTTTTTTATATGTATTGTTTATTAGTGTTTTGAAGGTCCGGTCTTCTAGAAACTATTTTATAAAGATGGAGAGAGTGCCTTGTAGGCCAAGGCCTTTGACATCCTTCAGTATGCCAAATGGCTATGATATGTCATGGGCTTTTTCAAGGTCAAAAAGGACAGCAAGATGTTCCTTTTTGATGAATGCTTTTCTGATTAAGGTTTCTATGTGGTCTAAGGTACTTCTCTTGGCTCCGAAACCTGTTCAGAGGTTTGAGAGGAGGTTGTTAAACTAAAGAAACTGTGTCAGTTTTAGATTGATAACTCTTTTGAGAGTTTTGCAAGTACAGCTAAAGTTTTAGGTCTATAACTGTTAGGTTTTGTGGGATCTTTTTGTCTCTTGAGAATAGGGATGGTTGTGGCCTATTTTCATAAGGTAGGGATGTTGCCAGAGATTCAGATATTGTTGTATATATCTAGAAGATACATCAGGGATATTGTTGGGAATTCTTTAAGGAGGATGTAGTGGATTTCATCGGGACCAGAGGTTGAATAGTTGGATTTGGATACTGAGTTTTGGATTCAGTTAGGGTGAAGGGTTGGTATTGTCAGAAGTGAATATTATTATCTTTTCTTCTTTGATTCAGATGGAGTTGAACTGATTCAAGTAGGTTTTTGCGGTTGGTTGGTTGTTTGGGTTTTATGGTATATCAACCTTTGTAGGTCACTGTAGTTTTAGGGTGGATAATCTCCCTGTGTGTTGAACCCAGGATTGAACCAGCGACCTTTAGATTTCAGTCTAAAGTGCTTGTTACACCACTTCCCTCTTTGCGTTCCTCCTCCACTTTCCTCCTTCTCTCTCTCCTTTTTTCTCTCTATCTCTCTGTGCTTCTTCCTTCGTTTCTCTCCCACCTTCTTTCCTGCATCTGCTTCTCACCGAGAAAAAGTTGCCCGAAAAGAAAAACAAGTCGGTCTTTATTTACGTCACCTTACCCATAATCCATTTCCTTAGCCTATAAAAATTCCGGTCGGGGGCCTCCTCTCTTTTTTCCTTTAATGGGCTAAAGGTGGATTATTGAAACAGTGATGAGTATTTTTCTTTTCTTTGTATCAGATCACTGACCTGCACGCCAGACACAAACGAACCCTCTTTTGTCGAGAGCTGCCGTTAGTCCCACTTTCATGTCCACACTTCCCCCTGGTCCCATGATCACACATGTGGCATGGCAGATGTGGTCATTTGTTGCGGGCACTCCTACGAAGGGGGATTGTCTGGACTTCTTCATCTGAGCTCTCTGAAGTGCCATCGGAACTATCGGCATCAGCGTCGGGGTTTGCGGTCGGATCATCAGGCATGCGGGGCATAGGTCGGATCCACAGTTCGTCGTTGGATGATTCACCACTGCCACTACTTGCCAACGGATTTGTGTTTAGGGCGGGCCGGATGTCCCTCACATGGCGTGGAGTGCCATCGACCAGTACGGTCTGCTCACTGACAATGCCGGTGATTTGTCCCCTTTGAAAACAGGTGGTGCACCGGCTATTGGGAGGCTTCACCCAGACGGTGTCTCCTAACTCTTACGGCCCTCTTGTTCCCTGCCGATCAGGCAGATGTGCGTCAATGCCCTTGATGCGCACTTGGTACCGATGGATTGCATTGGCGGGTGCGCTTGCAGCAATCACAGCATCCTTTGGTGTTGCATTATACCTATAGGCCGCTTCCACGATCGTGCACGCCTTCCTAGCCGCGATCCTCTTCACGCTTCGGTGGCACCGCTCTGCAATGCCATTGCCACTCGGCCTATACGCACATCGGTGTCTGAGCCTGATCCCCCACTCGTCTACGAAACGCCTAAACTCCATGCTGCAGAAGGCTGTGTCATTGTCCGTGAGGATCTCTTCAGGCGGCCCCCTTTCGTAAAATATGGACTCCAATTCACGGATGACACTGGAGGAGTCTTACTAACAGGCGCCAAATCGCGAACCTCGTCGGTCCGCAATCTATTAGTGTGAGGAAGTGCTGGCTGCCATAATGGGTTACGTCCATACCCAGTCGGCTCCAAGTCGTGTCTGTTCCCAGCCGACGCTTCCGCCATCTAGCCGGGGCGGGGTCGATTGACTAGTATGTTTGGCATTCCTTGACCACCGCTCTCACTGCACTTTTTGACACTGATGGATTGGTCAATTGCACAAAATATTATGTCCGTCTCACTCCGGGGTGCCCACTCTCATGGTATATCTCCCTGATCTTGTCCGCCGCCTCAACAGAGGCAGCACATAGTAACGGTACTGGCCCAGCTTCTTTCTTCATGGCGTCATACCATCTCTGTGGCACTCGAGTGAGCCTATCAGCGAGGTTGCAGTTTGAGGTGACAAGTACCGCATCAACAGACAGATTGTACTCCGTCACCAGCTTTCTTATGGTCTCCAGCCTCCGTCTGATCAGCATCTCGCTGGCCGCCTTGGTGCGCACCCTGGCCTTGCCTGTCAGTGTGTCCGATATCCAGTGGTATACGCATAGCGAATCAGTGTGTACGCGTAATTTCCTGACTTCCACTGAAGAGCCAGGTTGACGCCTTTCATCACCGCATCGAGCTCTGCCATGTTGATGTGAGTAGCGTCATTCGTCGGTCGCAACCAGCAGGCGTCCTCAACCGCAGCTTCATCCTTCTCCAACAGCACACCAATCGCCAGAGAGCTCGCATCCACCCACACGTTCAGTTCGTCTCCCTGTACGCACCAATCTCCTTTACCCTTGCGATGGTCTCCTTCAGCATGTGAACCAACAGATCGTCCGTTGTTTCATCGTCCAAGCCTTTGGTGACTGCGCTTGCTGGCGCAGACGTCAGCATCTGCCGTGAATGCATCAACATGCGCGTTTAGTTCACGGTAGTCCATCACTGGCCTCACTTTTGCTTTGTTGTGCTTAGCAACTGCCATCAGCGGGATAAAACCTTTGGGTGGTCCAAGTTTCTTATAGGGGTAAGGAATTAACCAGCGATCCTTAATCCATTCGCGGAGCTCCTCATCGTATGCAGGCCTTATTTGGTCGGGCACATGGTACTCGGCTACTCCGTTCCGCAGTTTGGCTGGTTCCTGATTTCCCGACCACCTCCATGAGGCGGTTCAAGCCATCTGGTGCGGGTCAAATTTGACACTAAAGTCTGGCTGGTCGATCCTCAGCGCTGCACACACCGGGGTCTTCTCCTGAAACTGTACTACCCCCGTCTGCGTTATGAGAACACCACCTAGGGCTCTGATGGCATCATAGCCTAGAAGCAGGTCAAAGGTCAGTGGTTTTTTGAGCGCTACTAGCGCCCCGATGTTGGCCGAGTTTCCAGTTCTTGTGCGGATGTTTACCGCGCCCACCCTGCAACATGTCCGCGTTTCTCCACTGATGGTGGTCACCCTGACACCCTTCTCCTTCCAAGTATGGCAGAGACCCGCGAACACTATGGTACGGGAGCAACCGGAATCGAGGAGTGCTGAGCACAATGTCTTGTTGACATAGATCTGAATAATCGGTAGTGCCTAATTTAATTTTTTGCTTTGGGGAAAGGTTGACGCCGGTCCCGTTTCCAGCACAATCCCGGGCCATATGTCCGGTCTCATTACACCGGAAGCAGCAAACAGCTGTCAGTCGCCGCCTGCAGTTCCTCGCAACGTGGCCCTGGCCATCGCACCTATAACACACGACCCCACTACGCGGGCTAGGCCCCTGAGACGGTCTGTCATCACTCAGTGTGGATTGCGCAGCGGCGATTACCAGATCCCTCAGCTTGGAATTTTCCTTCATCACGGTCCTGGCCCGGTCTACCAGATCTTTAAGGGACAACGAGTCTATGTTTGAACTTGCTCGCAGGAGCTGCTTTGCTCCAGTTGGGAGCCCCGCCAGAAATTTGTACGCCAAGGCCCGCTCGGGCAGCCCATCGAAGAACACTGTCAGCTTCGTTAGCTCGGCCAAATATACATCCACAGTTTTGCCTGGATGTAATGCTCTTGCCTCAAATTGCTCCCAGGCAGTGGCAGGGTCGATAGCAAACGCTTTGTATAGTGCTGCCTTGATCCTCTCATAACTCTGTTTTTCCTCAGCACTGAGCTGTTGATAGACAGCGAAAGCCCCACCAGACAGGCGCAGAGGAATCACATGTTCAATGCTCTTTACACCAGACAAGAGACAATGCAGTTCCACTTTTTCCACCCAGTCAAGTACTGGGGTCGAGCCATTGAATTCTGGAATTAATTTCAGGTCGAACCTGTCCCCCATTATGCCGAAATAGGTTGTAGTTTTAGGGTGGATAATCTCCCTGTGTGTTGAACCCAGGATTGAACCAGCGACTTTTAGATTTCAGTCTAAAGTGCTTGTTACACCACTTCCCTCTTTGCGTTCCTCCTCCACTTTCCTCCTTCTGTCTCGCTCTCCTTTTCTCTCTCTCTCTATCTCTCTCTCTCTGTGCTTCTTCCTTCGTTTCTCTTCCACCTTCTTTCCTGCTTCTCACCGAGAAAAAGTCGCCCGAAAAGAAAAACGAGTCGGTTTTTATTTACGTCACCTTACCCATAATCCATTTCCTTAGCCTATAAAAATTCCGGTCAGGGACCTCCTCTCTTTTTTCCTTTAATGGGCTGAAGGTGGATTATTGAAACAGCGGTGAGTATTTTTCTTTTCTTTTCTTTTCTTTGTATCAGATCACTGACCTGCATGCCAGACACAAACGAACCCTCTTTTGTTGAGAGCTGCCATTAGTCCCACTTTCATGTCCACAGTCACTCAACACCAAATTCTGTCTATATATACATACATATTCAACCAAAGATTTCGAAACGAATATTAAGGTAGGTAGAATTTTCTATTAGCAGGATTTCATTTGTTTGCACAAGATTAGCCAGTTTTAAGTTGTCATACTTTTTGGTACAACTCTGTCTCTCTCAAGAAGGACAGAATGTCATCTATTTTGACGTTCTCGAACAGATAGGTTAAGTTATTTACTCTGAAAAACCGCTTTCTGATAACAGTGAAAGTTCTGCATTCTATAAGAATGTGTTTAACTGTGCAAGTTGTCTGGCAGGTCAAACACTGTGGTTGTGGTTCCTGTTTTAAAATGAAAGAGTGAGTAAGCCTTGTATCACCAATTCGCAATCATGATATAATAACTTGTTCTCTACTTGATTTTCTTGATTCAGGTCTCCACTCTCCTAAGGTGGGCTGAATTTGGAAGAGTTTATTGTGGATGTTATTGCTCCATTGTTGTTGCCATTTTGTGTGAAGGAATTTATTAATTGTTGGTTTCAGGTCAGTATATGGGATCCTAGATTTATCGGGTGTCAGATCTAAGGCTGATTTGGCTGCTGAGTCAGCTCTTTCATTCCCTCTCACTCCAATGTGGCTTGGGGTCCAGCATATAATTAATTATTTTCTATTTGACATTGGTTTGGTTTGTTTGGTTTTATGGCGTATCAACCTTTGTAGGTTATTTAATGCCAAATCCATTTTTATGTAAATAATCTGTTCTATTGAAAACAGTTCAGTTTAGCATAAGTACACAGTTTAATTGTCAAAAACATTTCCATTTCAAACTATTCAAGCAGTTATATGTAATAATTCAGTTAAGTGTAAATACAGTTTTAATGTCGAAAAACAGTTCTATTTCAAATAATTCAGTTAAGCATGAGCAATCAGTTTAAGTGTAAGTACGGTTTAATTGTCAAAAACGTTTCTATTTCAAGCTATTCAGTTTACTAAATTCATTTTAGCATAAGTATGCTGTTAGTTCTATTTAACTCATAGATAGGGCCCTATCAGGTGCTACCATGCCGGGCCAGAGTGGACCTGGGAGCGAAGGCAATGAAGGGGTACTCCGCATTCCCCAAAGCTCCAGCACTGCTGGAACCTCACCATCAGATTGTTTAGTGTCATATCCAGGACACTCGTTAGGGGGGTCTTCCCCCTCTGCAGAGGTGCAGTCAGTGTATTCTACAGCTCCAGCTGACTGGGCAATACACAGATTTAAAGGTCAGACAGTTTTATTTCAGATAATTCAGTTCAGCATAAGTACACAGTTTAGACGTCAAAAACAGTTCTATTTCGAGCAATTCAGTTCAGCATAAGTACGCAGTTCCAATGTCAAAACAGTTCTATTTTTAAAAATTCAGTTTAGCATAAATATGCAGTTTAAATACAAAAATCAGTATAGTGAAAGAAGCATGGTTTTGCTCTATTTAACCCATAGATAGGACCCTTATCAGGTGCTACCACTCCGGGCCAGAGTGGACCTGGGAGTGAAGGCAATGAAGGGGTACTCCGCATTCCCCAAAGATCCAGCATAGCTGGAACCTCACCATCAGATTGTTTAGTGTCATATCCAGGACACTCGTTGGGGGGGGTCTTACCCCTCTGCAGAGAAGCAGTCAGTGTATTCTACAGCCCCAGCTGACTGGGCAATATTTGACATTGAGTATAATCTACTCAACAGTTTGATGATAAGAGGGTTCTGAAATTTTTTATTTCGCAATGATAGCAAGACAGAGAGTGAGTCTGAAAATATTATAAATTTCTTATGCTTACTCTTTGAGATGATGTTGAGAGCTAGGTCTATTGCATGGGTTTCTGCTGTGAAGATAGAGCTTTCCCTTGGAAGAGCTTTCTTGAGAACTGTTTTGTTCAAAACAGCCACGCACACTGCCCTACCATTGTCCTTGGATCCATCTGTAAAGACATAGAGGTGATCAGGATGGTGTTGGAGAATATTGTAAAATTTCTCTTGATAAGTGCTGGGGTGGGTTTCAGTTTTGGAATGTTCATTCAGTTCGAGAATAACTTTGGGAGTTTTAATGATCTAGGATGGTGTTTGTGGGAAAATGCCTTCATGTATATTATTTAGTGGTATTTTTGATTCTTGTAGGGTTAACATCATCCGAAGGCCAAAAGGTTTTATTGTTTTTTCTTTTCTTTCAAAGTGTTGCTTGTATTTCGGGTTGAAGGTGCAGTCATAAGCTGGGTTGGATGGGCAAGATTTCAGTTTTGTAGAGTATTGGAGAGCCAGTTTTTCACCTCTTAGTGTAAGAGGTGGTTTATCTGCTTCTGTGTATAGGCTTTCAATAGGAGAAGTGCTATATGCTCCAAGGGCTAGTCGAAGTCCTTGGTGGTGTATAGTGTTTAGTTCTTTCAAGTATGTCTTTCTAGCTGCCCCATATATAAAGCAGCCATAATCGAGTGTTGATCTGATTAATGAGCGATCTAATTCTAATAATGTTTCTTTGCTTCCTCCCCAGTTAGTGTGTGCTATAGTTCTAAGTAACTGTATGGTTTTGTTGCATTTTGTTCTCAAGTATTTGATATGTGGAATGAAGGAGAGTTTGCAATCAAAAACGATTCCAGGCTATTTGTAGGGTTCAATAATTGGTATTTTGGTGTGGTCAATTTTCAATACTGGATCTAGGTGGAGCTTACATTGGTTGCAGAAGTGAATGCATTTTGTTTTTTCTTTTGAAAATTTTAATCCATTCTGTGGTCCATTTGTGGAGCTTATCAAGGCATATTTGAAGTTGTCTTTCTATATGATTCATGTTTCTTGCTCTGTAGCAGATCAGGAAGTCATCCACATACAACGCACAGTTTGTTCCACTATTTATGTTTTTCACAATATTATTAATTTTTATATTGAACAGCGTGACAGACAATACACTGCATTGAGGTACACCCATTTCTTGTTGTTTTTCTTCAGAGAAAACCTCTCCCATTCTTACTCTAAATTGTCTATCTTGAAGGAAGTTTTGGATAAATATTGGCATTCTGCCTTCTAATCCGAGGTTTTTCAGATCTTTTACAATGCCGTACTTCCAGGTTGTGTTGTATGCTTTTTTGAGATCGAAGAAAACTGCCACTAGATGTTTTTTTTAATAGAAGCCTCTCTGATGAATGTTTCTAATCGAATCAGATGATCCATAGGGCTTCTTTGGCTTCTGAAACCAGATTGGTATTCTGTTCTTAATTTATTGGTTTCTAAGTACCAGATCAATCTGGCATTTACCATTCTTTCTAGTGTTTTGCAGACACAACCGCTAAGAGTAATGGGTCTGTAATTTTTGGCATTTGTATTGTCTTTGAAAGGTTTGGGTATTGGTATAACTGTGGTTTCTTTCCATATTTTAGGTATGTCACTGCTGTTCCATAAATCATTGAAGATTTGTAGGAGGAAATTTTTAGATGGTTCGGGTAATTGTTTCAGGAACTGATAATGTATTTTGTCAGGTCCGACTGCTGTATTGTGTGCCTTGTTGAGTGATTCTTTTAGTTCTTCTATAGAGAAAGGTTGGTTGTAAGTTTCAGTGTTTTTGCTTTGAAATTTGATTTTAGCTTTTTCTGCTTTTGTTTTGAAAATTTGAAAACTTTTGCTTTGATATTTGGCAGATGAATTTTGTGAGAAAGTTTTGGTGAGATGATTTGCTATATCTTTCTCGTCTGTGATTTTCAGATTATTGTGAGTGAGGTGTTTTGTAGGAGTATTGTTATTTTGGCCAGTTATTTTCCGAATCATCTGCCATACTTTTTTTGGCTTTGTGTTACTATTTATTTTGGCAATGAAATTTCTCCATGTACTTCTTTTGGAGTTTTTGATGATTTTTCGGGCTTATGCTCGGCTGTTTTGTAAGTGTTTAAATTTTCTCGTGTTGGGTTTATTTTAAGTTTTTTTTAAAAGTTGCTTTCCATAATCTGACAGCGTTTTTATATTCTTCGTTGAACCATGGCCTACTGTACTTTGTAGAGGTAGAGCTTTTAGGTATATGTTCTTCAGCTATGTTTAACAGGGTGTTCGTAAAATATAAAATGTTTTCTTCATTGTTTTTATTGGTTTCTGGTTTTAGTTGGGCAAGGCATGGAGTTTTAAAACCATCCCTGTTAGCCTTTCCTAGGTTCCAGCTTGTAGTTCTTTTACTCAATTCATCAGTGGTGTTTTCTAATAGAATCGGAAAGTGGTCACTTCCACAGGTGTCGTCATGTACTTTCCAATTGTAATCGAGAAACAAGGAAGGGTCACATATTGATAGGTCTATTGCAGAATATGTGCCTGCTGCTGGGTGCAGATATGTGTTGGATTTATTGTTGTATATGCACAACTGATGTTGATTTAATAAAGATTCTATTCATCATCGTCATCATGTCGCGCCGCCTGCGCGGATATCCCTGACCGTCTCCCGCCATTTCTCCCTATCATCCATCGCCTCCGGTAGGTCTTCAGGGTTACATCCCGTGTCCTCACACAGCTGCTGTATGTAGGTTCGTGCTGGTCGTCCCACTCCTGCACATCCATGTGCGGGGGTCCACAGGAGTACATCGCTTATGAGCTCGTCCTTGCTTCTCCAGCAGTGTCCTGCGTGTCTGGTTCGTCGAACTTGTATAGTTTTTGTGATGGGGGGCAAGTGTCCGTATAGTTGGAGTCTCGTGGGGTGTTGTCGCCAGGACTTGTTTAATACTGCTCTCAACATTCTTGTATAATTTCCGTCCAGCCTCCTTTCCAGCCGCTTCGTAAGCGTCCATGTGGTGCATCCATATAGCAGTATCGACACAACCGCTGCCTGGAAGAAACTTCGTTTCATTTTATCCGTTAGGTCCGACTTCCATATGATCGAGAGCCTATCGATAGCTGTCCATGCCTTCGTCAGTCGTGTGTCGATGTCTTTCTCGGTTGATGAGACGCTGCTTCCTAGGTAGGTGAATTTGTTGACTAGTTTCAGAGAGGCTCCGTCTAGTGTGGCAATGTTGCCCGTTTGGTTGTAGCACATATATTCGGTTTTGTTTGCATTGACATGTAGGCCAATGCCAGCTGCGGCTCGTTCCAGACTATGTAGTAGTGTCTCTGCTTGATTAGGCGTATTCGCTAGTAACACCAAGTCATCTGCGTAGTCGGCGTCCGTGATTGTTTTTGCGGGGTACCTTTTGCTTCTTCTCTTAGTCAGCTGGAAGCCATTTTCTCTGATTTTGTCGATCGAGGTCCTAAGCACATAGTCTAGACAGATGATAAAGAGGTACGGGGCTAGTGTGTCTCCTTGTAGTACTCCTGCAACTATGTCGAAGTATTCCGTGTCTCCATCTGGTGAACGTACTTTCACTTTGGTGTTTCTGTAGAGAATCATTATCGCTGCTACAGTTTCTTTTGGTAGGCCGTATGCTAGTAGGATTTGCTCCATCTTCCCTCTGTGTATGGAATCGAATGCCTTGGTAAAGTCGACAAATAGTAATGTCGCCTGTAAGTTTTTTGCCCGAACGCCTTCCAGGATTCTACGGATGGTCAGTATTTGTGAGGTCGTGGATCTATTTCTCCGGAAGCCATTTTGGTTTTTCCTAAGGATGTTGTCTATTTTGGGTTCTATGCGGTTTCGTAGTAGGGCATTGTAGATTTTGGCTGCTATGGATGTAAGTGTTATCCCTCGGTAGTTCTTGGCTAGTCCGAGGTCGCCTTTTTTAGGGAATGGAAGGATGCATCCCTTCGTCCATCGTTCTATCCTATTTTGACTATAGACTGCGTTGCATTGCCGGAGCAGTATATCGTCGAATTGTCTCGTCTTCCACACTTCTGGGGGGATCTCGTCTAGCCCCGCCACTTTCCTATTTTTAATTCTTCTGAGAACCGAGTCTAGTTCTTCTTTGGTGAAAGGACCTAGTTTTACGTCTAATTGCTTACTAATAATTCTGGTGATCGGTTCATCCGTTATTTCCGGTGGGTTTCCTAGTAGATTTTTGAAATGCTGTTCCCACAGTTTTACTCTTTCTTGTTGGCTTGCAGCTTTCAATTTTGCTTTGGCTGTGCTCTTCCTTCCACTTACTTCGTTTATTGTTTGCCAGGCTATCCTGGATTGCCTATCTTCCACCGAGTCTCTAATCTTATCTATCTGATTTTGTACGTATTCTGCCTGTTCTTTTAGGTATATTCCTGTTAATTGATGTTGTGCCTCTTCTAGTTTTCGTGCATTTGTGTTTGTTGGGTTCTTTCGATAGCTTTTGGAGGCAGTCTTCACAAGTGCACGTTTTTCTCTGACCGCTAGCGTTTCCCAGGGGACTCTATATTTAGTTCTAGGCTTTGTTGGAATACACTTTTCTGCCGCCTCCAGGTGTGCTTCTACAAAATTTTCATATTCGTCATTCGGGGTGCCTATTTCTGCCTTCTCTTGTAGTGCTTCGAATCTCTTTCTTAATTCTAATGCATACTTATCTCTAATATCTCTGTTGTTGAGTAGGGCCCAGTCATAGTGCTTGGTCGTCGCTTTACGTGTGGCGTTTTTTCTTAGGCTTAGTCGTACTTTGGCCGTAACTATTCGATGATCGGAGGACACACCCTCGAAAGAGGAGTATGCCTCGCAATTCATCGCACTGTTTTTCCATTTCCTGTTTTTGCCCTTTTTGTCGGTTTTCTTACTTCCCCAGATTTCATTATGGCTATTAAAATCCCCTATTATAACAAAGGGTCTTGGTAGTTATTCTATTAAATTGTTCAGCTCCAATTCCTTGGGTTCTTCATTTGGGGGGATATATACTGAATACACTGTCATTGTTTTGTGGAGGGTTGCTGATATAGGGACTGCTTGCATGTTTGTATTTAGAGTAATTTCACGGTGAGGGATGTTGTTGTTTATAATTATAGATCATCTGCCACAATGTCTATCAGTGTGCTGTTTAATATAGTTGTACGAATAATAGTTTTTCATGTTGATGGAGGTGTTGTTTTTGAGGTGAGTTTATTGGAGGCATATGATTGCTGGGCAGTATTTTGTGATAAGTAGTAACAATTCACAGTAGTTGACCCTTGCTCCTCTGATATTCCACTGGATTATTTTATTCATTTAGTTTAGTTTTTGGGACTTTTTTCGTTGAGATTTGTTGATTGGAGTTTTATTTTCAATTTCCATTTCTTCGATCTCTTCAAATTTGTTTGGCGTGATTATTGGGGTGGGCTATGTTTGAGTAATTCTTTTAATTGCGTTTTGTTTTTTAATGGTAATATCTTTCGTTTTGTTTTCATTTATATCTTTATTAATATCTTGAGGTCGTACCGGTGACCTTTGTCGCTTTTCTTTAGGTTGTTCAGTGGTTTTAGGGTTTTCTTCTGTGTTGGTATTAGTATTTACTTTCGTTTTTATACAAGGCTCGCTTTGTTTCATTTCAGTTGAATGCATTCTTTTAAGGTTTTCTTAAAATGTTAACCATTCGTTAATTTTTAAATTTATCAATTTTTCTATTAATTTTTGGTATTTATCAATTGATGTGCTATCCTGGGGTGGTTGATTTACTTTTTGTGCTACATTAGCATATGTTTTAGTTCCCATATAGCTTTCAACAATTTTCCTTGCTTCAGGGAAAGGTATATTTTTTGTGTGCTTGATAAACATTATCTCTTTTTCTTTCTTATAAATGGCACAACTTCTTGAAAAGGCAGGGTGTTCCTCATGGAAGTTTGTGCATTTTATACTCTTGCATTCATTTTCCATATGATCTGGGTCACATTCACCACATTTGCCACATACTTGGCGTCCTCTACATATTTCTTTGTGGTGTCCGAATTTTTGACACTTAAAACATCGCAGAGGAGCTGGTATATACTGCTCTACCCTTTCTATTGTGTAGCCAATTCTGATTTCTTTTGGTATTGATGGGTTCTCAAAAGTCAGAATGTATGTATGGGTCTGTTTTGTTTCATTATTTCGGTGAACAGTGATCCTTCTGTATTCTTTTATTCCTTGTTTTTTGAAAGCCGTTTCAATCTCTTCCGGTGTTGCTAGTGACAGTTCCTTACTTCTCACAATGCCTTTGGAGGTATTTAATTTGGCGTGAGGATAGGCACGACATTTAAGATTATGAAATTTTTCCATTTTCAGTAGGTTATCAGCGTGTTTTTTGCTTTCCACTTCTACAAGCAGGTTTCGAGTTTGGAGTTTCTTCACAGTTTTTGGGTTGGATGTATTGGATATTATTTTTTCAATCAAAAAAGGTGACAGTTGATCTAATTTTGTATCTTGTAATGATTCAATAATGATGAATTTGGGAAAGTCATTTTCTGTTTCTGAGTCAGAGTCGGATAAATATCTTTTGGATTTTTTGAAAGAAGAAGCCATGATTGGTGTATGTTTTTCATTGGTCCTATGCTCCACTACCCACCGTGGAGTCCAACTTGTGTTGGGAATAAGCCAGGGGGGAAACCCATTTGCCCTGGCTGAGACGGGGATACATTACCAGTATACTCGTATCAAGAGCAAAATTCTGAGTATCAGCTAATTTCTGGTTTTAGTGCCTGGAATTTTAACAGCGGTCAAAACTCTACTCTCAACACAATTGACCCTCAGCCCCCGCCTTCTAGCACCTATAAAAAAGGGTTGGGAATTGTTCCACAGATGCAGATTGATTAGTACATTCAGGAGAAAAAAAACATACAGGTGCTAGGACATGACAAGACCAGCCGATTGATCGGATCATGCCCAATCCGACCCCCCGTCAGACCAAGTAAGGGCCAAAGTAGTGTGTTGCAAGCCATTGACCATTCTGTTGCCGGATCAATGACTGCTCAACCACCAGGATCCCGTCCTATCGCCTTATGGGTCGCCGCCCCTGGCCAACAGGCAGCCCCATTGGGGGGGGGTCTTAGTCCTCTGCAGAGGTGCAGTCAGCGTATTCTACAGCCCCAGCTGACAGGGCGAAGTAGATTTTTGTGGATCACACTTTAGAAAAATTTTCTGCGATTAGGTTGGCTATATATTTTTCACTTGTGCCTTTTGAGTTTCCTTGAGAGAGGTGATTATTAGGTTGTTGATGTTTTTATTTGTTATTTTCTTTATGAAGTCTCAAATTATTTTGGATTGGTATTGGAGTTCATTTTTGAGGTGAAGGTTCTCCTGGAGGATCTTTTGTTTTCTCTGATGGTATGTTGAGTTTTGGCTCTTTGTTGTTTATATTTGTTGAGATTTTATGATGAAGGGTTTGTTTTGAATTTCTTGAGGGTTGCTTGACATTCTCTTATATTTTTGCACTCCCCTGTAAACCATGGTTTATTATGTTCTGGGGATAGTTTTATTAGCTATGGTGATGAGGGTATTGGTAAAATGTATTATGGGTTCTTGATTTGTATTTGATTCTAGGATTAAAGCATAGTTTATTTTTGAGGATTGCCAATTTTGTTTTTTTAAAATTCCATCGTGCTGGTTTTATTAGTGGTTCCAAGTTTTCTATTGTCGAGTTTTCCATTATCATTAGGTAGTGGTCACCACCACAGGGGTCTTTGTAGACTCTCATTATAGTCTATGAAGATTAATGGGTCACTGAATGTTAGATCTATTGCAGAAAATGTACTCGAGGAAGGGTCAAGGTGGGTCTGAGATTTCTGATTGTGAAAGCATAAACTATTGCTACTGATGATTTTTTCAAGAGTCTAGCCTCTTTTGTTTGTTGTTTTACTTCCTCATATTGTGATGGGGTGATTAAAATCTATCAAGATTAGGGAGTTTTATCAAATGGCTTAGTTTTTTTTTTTAGTTTCTGGTGTTATGAGGTGGGTATATAGTAAGCAAATGGAGACAGTTTTGTGCAATGCATGGAAGAATGAAAAAGAAAAGACAGCTTACTCCATATAGCAAAGCAAGCACGCAGAATGAATGGTACATCCAACAGAGAAAACATGGCCGCCCATTTAATGATACATGGTCCCTTGCGGAGTGGTTTATGCAATTTTTTTTAAGCAAGTATAAAAAATGCTACTGTGGGAAGAGGGAGATTCAGCAACAATGTTGGTTTTCTTTGTTAGAGAAGGGTAGCGTGAAGCCGGTAACTTTTGTTATTAATCACTGGAATCAATTTCCAACCAGTACAAGCACATACACAACTTAAGGTTGTTTGCAAGAGGGTATTGATATTGACTTTATTTTAAGGGTTGTTTTTTTTCTATTTAGGATTGATACTCCACCTGAAGCTCTTAGTCTAGTATCATATATGTAGTTATATTGTTCAAATGTTTTTGTGTTTTGTCTGTCAGTTTTTTTTTTAAAGATTTCTTGGACATAGGGCATTAGCCTTGAGTTCAGCTATTAATAAAAGCAGCTCTTTGTTGTACACTTGATGTTTATTTTGTTTTGGTGTAGTTTTTGTTTAAGTGTTTTGTTTTTTTTCCCATAAGGCTGGATTTGGTGATTTCCATGGTTTCTCAGATTTTGTATCTGATTTTCTTAAGGCTTTTTGGATATTTAGGATTTATCAGTTTTGAGAGGTTTTCTTAGTTCTCTGTTTCCATCAGTTCAAATTTGTTTTGGTTTCTATTAATGAGATTCTTGATTTATCTTTGCTACATTCCTTCTTCTAAAGGTTTTCATTGTTATCCAATTTTTTGGTAGGGGTTGTTGTTTGGGTTTTATGGCATATTGTCACACGATATCTCACTGGGAGGAGGGAGATAAGATTAATACTATCCTCCCATTGAATTAACAGTATCTATCTAGGAAGAATGTAGGTCACAGGGGGGTATCAACAGGTCGCCGGACACCAAGGGGGAGAAGAGAGAAGCCAAATGATTGGCTGGGACCTCAAAACGGAAGTGGGGACCCCTTCCCCTCAGTGGAAGTAAATAGGAAGAAAAGTAGTTTTTGAGCAGGGTTCGTAGCGGGCAGACGAAACATAGCCATTTTACTTCGGGTGGAAGACAAAAGAATTACTGAGACACGAAGGACCCCAAGTTCTTCAAGCCAGAGTAAAAAAAAATAGAACAAAGTCTATTAGCTCGTGAAAGAAGAAAGATTCTCCAGTGGAACCCCGTCGAACAATAAGATAAGTAACTTTGGGGACATTTTTCCTTTATACCACTTTCTCTCTCTCTCAACTTGAAGAAAGACGAAAGTCAAGAAAAGACATTTATATTCGTGGACTGTCAAATTATTATATGTTTTGACACTTTGAAAGTGTATATAACTGTAGTAAAGGAATTCATGTATTTTTATGTTACCATGTGGTCTATGTTGTTCTTTGCCGTTCTACTACGAATTTGTTGTTGTCACATTTCCTTTTTAGCTTCTATTCGCCTTATGTTATCTTGCTTAGAATTGTCCTATTAATTCCTAAAATATCACACGGGAAACCGGAGTTGCCGACTACTACAATATAATATTATTACGACTAAAACCTATAGGTCCATATTCTTCCATTGTCTCGGGGAAGGAAGAAAGCGGCCTGGTGGGTGTGTGATAGTGTGAAATTTGGAACCCCTTGCCAGCGGCGGTCAGTCTGGTCCTAAATTAATCCCTCACGTAATATGCCAGTTCTTATATGCCTGAGAGAAAAACTCTGAACGAGGACTTATTCTATAGGGGATCAAGTGCCAACCTGCCCCGTCTTCACAATTCACTTTAGCATGAGTACACAGTTTAATTGTCAAAAACATTTCTATTTTAAGCTATTCAGTTTAGTCAAACAGTTCTAATTCAAACAATTCAGTTGAGTATAAGTAGAGTTTTTGTCCACACTTAGTTAAATATCAAAACAGTTCTATTTCAAACAATTCAGTTTACCATAAGCATACAGTTTCAATGTAAAAATACTTCTATTTTAAACAATTCAGTTTTGCATAAGTATGTAGTTTACTTCTATTTAACCAATAGATAGGGCCCTATCAGGTGCTACCATTCTGGGCCAGAGTTGACCTGGGAGCAATGGTGTTGCGGAGCCGATAAGCACGTCGACCCCGCAAATGAGTTATGTGGTTAAACGTGTGAATGAGAACAGCCAAAACACAATGAAGGAACAAAGGTGAGGTAACAATTATAACAGGTGACAATTTATTTGTCGTATTTACAAGCGTGTGTTAAGTCCGTAACGGTCGAATATGGTCTTCAGCTAGAATGGTAACGATGATAGCTGTTATAGTTGAGACGTAGCTTGATGTTAGTCGCGGGTAGCTGGCGTAGGTTGAGTCATAGAATGCAGCTGGATGGTCGTAGTCGAAGGCTGAGGTCGGACGAGTCGTAGAATGCAGCTGGATGATCGAAGGAAGTTGGTGTCGGTCGTAGTTGGTAGATCGATATTCCCGGTTATGATAGTATGTTGAGTTAACCGAGGGTGTGTCGATCCGGTTGCTGGCTCGTACAGCGGGTCATACGTGAGCCAGGTGTTGCAGTGGTAGAACAGTCCGTAATAGTGAGTCGTTACGTGGACTGTGTGGTACCTTGCAGGAGCGTCGAGGCCGAGTTCGGTTATGGCAGCTTGGTTGTGTAGTGTCGGGCGAGCTAGTGACTAAGACTGAGCCGTGTCTTAGTGTTACGGACCAAATGAAAGGTCTGAGACCGTGATTAAGGTTTGCCAGGTCTTAGTACAGACAAGATCGAGCGAACGAGTTGAGAAAAGGCTAGGGCTTTGTCGTGCCTCCTAGCCGTGCGGACATATCGGACAGGAGTGAAAGCTTTGCCGTGTCAAATCCGTGTGGACGATATCGGGCGCTAGCTAAGGCTTTGTTGTGCTGAAGCAGTACGGACGGTCGGACGATAACGAAGGCTTTGCCGTGTCAAAGCCGTACGGACATGTCGGATGGGAGCTAAGGCTGAGCCACGCCGAAGCTCAGCACAAATGAGCGGACAGGCCAGGAGGCCAAGGCTAAGATGGGTGTTATCTTAGCGCTGCTCAGATAGCGAAAGGCTGGACCGTGCCATTAGTGCTGCGCAGCTTATCGAACAATTGGAACCGAGCGAGGGTTAAGACCGGCTGGTCTTAGAATCCGTCTTCGTGTTTGCCTCTGGGCCGTCTATTTCGGCGAGCCAGTTAAGGCTGCCAGAGATGCTCCGACCCGCAGAAGGAGACCTCTATTGGTCCTTAAAAGGACCTTTGTGCATACCTATGTAGGTGGGAGAAAGGCAGATCTACCACGAGAAGTGGGATCAACGCCGGAAGGTAAGGTGAATGCAACCGCACAAAATGCAGGATTCCTCCTTAAATGAGCTTCGCGAAGAGCTAGCCCACAAGCATTGAAAAAGGGCTTGTTGATATGACGAAGGTGCTGTGACACACAGCCCCAGCCGCGTGAATATGAATTAGTTCCATTTTTATCAAGTTATTTTTGGCCAAAGTGTTTTGTAAATATTGTTAATTTTAATTTATCCTTTTTTTTTTAGCTGTAACGAGATGTCAAGGTCGTTAGAAAGAAAAAGGGCTTAGTCATTTCCGGCCGTACCCGGATATAATTGTCCTAAGGCGGGCGTGTAACCTGATCTGTTTACATTTATCGGCAGGTCGCGGCAATAGCACTGAAGTGGTGCTCTGCATTCCTCAAAACCCCAGCATCACTGGAACCTCACCATCAGATTGTTTAGTGTCATATCTAGGACACTTGTTGGGGGGGTCTTACCCCCACTGTAGAGGTGCAGTCTGTGTAGTCTTCAGCCCCAGCCATCTGGGCAATACACAGAGTTAATGTAAAGACAGTATTATTTCAGATAATTCAGTTTACCATAAGTACACAGTTTAGATGTCAAAACAGTTCTATTTTGAGCAATTCAATGTAGCATAAGTATGCAATTTAAATGTCAAAACAGTTCAATTTGAAGTAATTCAGTTTAGCATAAGTACACTGTTAAATTCTATTTGACCCATAGATAGGACCCTAATCAGGTGCTACCACACTGAGCCAAAGTGGACCTGGGAGTGATGACATTGAAGGAATGCTCCAGCATCAGATTGTTTTGTGTCACATCCAGGACACTCGTTGGGGGTGGCGGTCTTACCCCTCTGCAGAGATGCAGTCGGTGTATTCTACAGCCCCAGCCGATTGGGCATTTTTTGGGGGGGGATTGCTGGGTTAGATGGTGATAGGTTTGTCATTGTTTGGGTTAAGTTTTATTTTGTTTATTTTTTGGGGGCCTTCAGCTTTGTTAGTCTGAGGCTTGTGATTAATTAAATGAACACTCAAAATCTGTTTCGCCATTCTTCTTCCTCTTCTTTCTCTCTTCTCTTTTTCTCCTTCCCCTCGTGTAGCTTTATCTCAGTTTAGCTCAAAGCTATCTCACAATAGGGCGTCTAACATGTCTATTTATTGACACCAGTGCCCACACATCCGGACACCTCCAAGCCAGGCATCCATATTACACCTAAGCTGCTTTTTTTATGCATTCAGAAAGACTTGGATTTTTTTTTTCATCACTGTGCCTGAATATCCAAGAGCTATCAGATATCATATTTTTTTACATTAAGAACAAGTTGTAGGGAATAAATAAATAAAAATTTAAATTGAATCAAAAAAGAAAATTATTAAAATATGCAGAAACTCCCAGAAGCCTCTGACAGGAAAATGGGGCAATGCATACGTAAAGAAAAAGGGACCTCCTGGCAAAAGGAGGAAGCTCACTCTCTTTCAGCAGTGACCGGCGGGGTGACAACGCCTAAATCTACCGGTTGCTAGTGAAGCCAACAGTGGACGCTCTAAGGCGCCATGTTGGCTAACCTTTCACTAATAGCAGCCGTCTCGGTTAACAGTATGTGTTGTCCAGAGCGGGCGTAAAAGGCAATAGGAAACTGATTCTCGTATCAATCCAACAGAGACCACTATTGTTGGTTTCAGGGCGTATTGAGTTGAGTGCTCTCTCCCTCTCTCGGTAGCTGTTCCTTCTCTCTCGCTTTCTCCCTAGTTCTCCTTCCTTCCTTTCTTCGTTCGTTCGTTCGTTGAGTTGTAACGCGTTCGTCGGGCAAATGCACTTAGAATGCTACCGCCTTTCAGCTGTTACCGTGCGTATTTGTATGTTCGTAAGCTCTCGCACTAATTTGCATACGTGTACATTACCTCTCGCTGGTTCGAGATCTCCCCTCGTCAAATATGCTCGCGGCAGCCATATCGGTTTCTCTTCGACAAGCCAGTCTTTTTTGGATATTGTGTTGAATTCTGCATACAATTTGGACCTCTTACCAAAGGATTTTTTTACCATATCATCGCGTCGACTTCTCCCGGCTGGGCTGAATTATACTGACCTGGTTAGGAAAATCAAGTTAAGTTTTTTTTCTTTCCCTTTTTTTCTTTACACATTTACACCCCCCTTTTTTTTGTTCCACATAGCCTATCATTTATGGCCGGCCAGCCAAACGGCTCGGCCATAAAGGCGTTATTTTCCCCTGTTAAGGGCGACCCTCCCCCCCAGGTAAAAAAGGGGAAAAAAGAGTCACCTTGTGACAAAAATGCCCCTCCCCCTGACCAAACACCCCCCCAAAAAAAAAGAAAAATCGCCATCCAAAAAACAACCCTCCCCTGACAAAAATGTAGCCAGTAAGTCACCCAAAGATAAAGAAGAAAAAAATGAAAATGTTTGGACAGCCCCCCCGAAAATACAGGTCGACGTCGACGACTTGCTCCAGCGAGCAAAGGCCATCTCCAGTGAAGTACAGGAGCATGGCCTTATGTTCAATTTGGAGGAGGTAAGACAAGACCAGAAAAAAAGAACGGTGTCTGTCTTTGTAGTGGACAAACGATCCAGAAAAATCGTTAAGCCCGCAAAAGACATGGTCCTCCGTCAAATTTCCAGCCTGGGCGTAAAGGCACAAGCGATAATCGCTGGTGCTTCTTACGCTTTCTGGGATATATTGCTACCGACCATAGAAGATGCCGTCGCCCTAACAAAAAAATCTCTTGAAAATAAAGAATTTTTCTTCAGAACCGAATACATGGGGCGACGGCGGACCACGGTGTCAATATACGAGGTCCCTAGCTTCCTTCGAGACGCAAACTTAGCCGCCTATATGCTTCAGTTTGGTGACATCGTCTCAGCAACACACGATGGAATGCGTGGGGAATGGAGGTTTGACATAATGTTAGATATGAAAACCTTCTACTCCGTTCCCAACTGGTTGGAGGTGGAAGGGCGCAGGCTTCCCGTAATAGTATCGGGAAGGAAACCCGCCTGCTGGCACTGTGGCGAGATTGGTCACCTCTCCGCAGTTTGCCCGGGGAAGAAGGCCCCGAAGAAGCCCGACCACAATCATGATACCCTCTCACCTGTGGTTAAAATAAACACGGAAAAGGAGGCTCCCGTAGTCTCGCCCACACCAGCGGGTAAGAAAAACCCCACTCCCCCTTCGTCCCCTACGGTTAATTCCGAAGAGGCGAAGGCTGAGTGGCTGACTGTGGGAAAAGGTGGGAGGAAGCTCCAACCTGAGGATCCTCGCTCCCAAAAGTTTGCCCAGGTAGGCACCGACAGTTTACCCCCCTCTAAAAAGTCCAACAGTCCACCCCCCACATATGCCCAGAAGTCATCCCCCCCAAAAAATAAAGGCCCACCCAAGACCCCACCCAAACAACACACTCCTCCCAAGGTCAGATGCTTCAGCCCAGGCCGGGAGAAGTTTGAAAAACTGCTCGAATTCAAAAAGCGGCTGGACCAGGAGAGAAAATCGGCTCCGCGACCAGGGCCCTCTCACTCCACCCCGTCGTCACCAAGGCAACCCCGAACCATCAGACCACCACCAACTACACCACCTCATAGAACCATGCCTCCACCTCTCATGTCCGTCTTAGCACAGAAGAAAAAGGGACCCATCCCCCCTCCGCTGCCGTTGGAGTCTCCTCCAGCTAAACCATCACCACCAGTAACAGCAGCAGCATCTTCACCTTCCACCACACCAAAGAAACGGCAGCGGAGCTCATCAATTGACAGTTCGGGGGATGAGGTCCCAAAACACAAAAACAAAAAAGAAAAACCGAGACATCATTCCGGGACAAACATCTGCCGGGTGGATGAGGGGGCTCTGGATCGGCTTCACAAGGTCCAGCCGCAGCTGTTGAAGGATTTAAGGGTCCTCCACAACTTCAAGGAAGTTAACGGACGTAATGTGGAGGACCCTAAAAATTTTCCAGACTGCTGGATCACAACTGTCATCCGAAAGGGCCGAGGGTCGGAAGGTGTTATGAAAATGCTAGGAGAGGCTAACGAGGCCCTCGGCCCGATATCACTTTTAAAAGACGATCTGTCATCATGTAAGGGGCTCGTTGGGAGGGTCCCTGTTGTATTGCACCCCTCCCTTTATAGGGCTTTGAAACTAACTTTTCCGCGGGACGTCGGGGGTCTCGCTCATGACGGAGCCATCGATAATGAGATGGCCACGGGATCCATGAGCCAGACCGTCGGAGTCCTGACCCCAGCCATGTTCAGTCCGGGCACTCAACCCCTGTAATGTTCATGATGGATCTAAGATTGGCTAGTATAAATGGCCGCGGCCTGAGGTCGGATTCTAAACGATCCCAATTATTATTATACCTCCAGCGTCGCGGCATTGATATTTGTTGTTTACAGGAGACTCACTTTGACTCCAACTTCCATGAAAGTATTCTGGCGAAGGACTATTTGTCTTTCTCAGCATGCTTTGATGGTCGTTCTAGAGGTGTCACCTGGCTGGTAAGCAGACGTCTGGACGCTTCGTGTGCTCTTGTTCTTTCAGATCCGGCGGGCAGACTTTGTGTTCTGGATATTACCATAAAGGATAAGGCGTTTCGAGTGATTGGGGTTTATGGACCCAATGCTACCAGTGAGCTTCCTGCCTTTTTCCGGCGCATTGAGCCGTACGTCGTGCCGTCAAAGCGGGTAATTTTAGTGGGAGATTGGAACGCCGTCCTTGATCCCAACTTAGATAGAGGGGCTACTAGTACGGGTACTAACTCCTTGGATGCCAGACATTTCCGCGAGTTTGTCCAGAAATTTGATCTGGTGGACAAATTTCGCGAAAGGCATCCAAATAAGATAGTTTGGACTTGGACCGGTAGGGGCGCCTCGGCCCAGCTGTATAGCTATTTGGACCGAGTGTTAGTTAAGCGAGTCGACTTAGACTATATAGGTGGTCCAAGTTTTGAGCCGTATAAAGATTCCGACCACAAATTTTTATGTGTGTCGATTAGGTTAGATAAGGCTAGATGTAGGATGTCTGGTTACTGGAAGTTCAACCTCTCCCTTTTGGCGGAGGCTGACTTCCGGAACCAGCTAGAACTAACATTAAAGCGGGAATTGACGGGGGCTATTATGGGAAATAGGTGGTGGGCTAACCTTAAGGATAGCATTAGATCCTTTGCTGCCGACTATAGTAGGAGACTCAAGTCAGCTAGGGTAGCGGAGCAAAGGTCGATTAAGGATAAGCTAGATAGGGCGGTGTTGGCGGGAGATAGTGGGCAAGTTAACGTAGCTAAGGCAGAGCTGGCCTCCTTGCAAATTAAGGAGTACCAAGCTCTGGTAGTTAGGGCTAGGTTAAAGAGAATGTCCTGCGAGGCGACGAATATGGCCGAGGAATTACGGGCCGAGGAACTCAGGCATGCTACTGATCGGCATATCGCCAGTGTCACATCGCCGGAGGGGCTCCGCCGAACTACAAACGAAGCCATCTGTGGGGAGTTTCGGCAGTATTTCTTGAAGCTTTTCACCAGGGAGCCCGGACTGAGTTCTGCTCAGTTCGACGCCTATCTTGCCGACTTCCCTCGCCTTTCGGCGACTGAAGCGGCTGGGTGTGAGGGGCTCATAAAGGAGGAGGAGATTCGGGTTGCACTGAAGTCGGTCGGGCTGGATAAGTCCCCCAGAATTGATGGTCTGCCCTACGAAGTGTACTTGAGGTTGTCGCACATGTTTGTCCCCTTGCTGGCAACCATCTATAACAACTGGATGAGGCAGGGTACTATACCCAGACGCTTCACCAGGGGTATAGTGAAGTTGCTACGTAAGAACAAACATGGTGGGGATGGGATTAGCAACTTTCGCCCTTTAACGATGTTAAATACGGACTTAAAGATTTTGGCGAAGATCTTGGCAGACCGCTTGCAGACTGTCCTGCCTAGTCTGATTTGCCCCGAGCAGACTTGTGCTGTGAAGGGTAGGACTATCCAGGACAGTCTTCATCTGGTCCGCACGATCGTAGAAAAAGTCGACGGAAATGCCGCGCTGATCAATTTAGATCAGTCCAAGGCCTTCGATAGGGTTGACCATGCTTTTCTGGAGGCTGTCTTGTCTTCGGCTGGCTTCGGGGTTGATTTTCGCACCTGGATACGTCTCCTTTATGCGTCCCCCGGAGTCATGGTGGAGGTGAATGGGGTAAGGTCGGAGCCCTTCACTCTGACTCGATCGATTCGTCAGGGTTGCCCGTTATCGCCCATGTTGTACATCCTGGCGTTAGAACCTTTTCTACGCAGGATAAAGGCGAACCCGGTCCTACGCGGCCTCACGTTACCTGGCGCCAGTGAGGTTGCCAGGTACACTGCATACGCTGACGACGTCAGCGTGCTTGTAACGAGCAGTGCCGAGGTGGAGGAGATGAGCAAAGAAATCGGAAGGTACGAAGCTGTAACAGGGGCCAAGATTAACCGCGATAAGTCTGTCGGCTTGCGGTTGGGCTCGTGGAAAGGCTGTGCTCTTCCCGGCCCCTTCACTTGGAAAGACGGTCCATGCAAGATACTCGGCGTCTGGTTTGGGCCTGATCTTCAATTGGAGAAAAATTGGTCGGAAGTACTGGATAAGGTCGTAGCCGCAACTGAGTTGTGGCTGCGTAGAAGGCTTTCCCTCAAGGGTCGGGCAGAGGTGTGCAGTTCGCACATCTACTCCCTAGCCGTATACCGACTTTCAGTGCTTCCTATCCCGGCCACCATCCTATTCAAGTTGGAAAGGATTCTCTTCCAGTTTCTCTGGGCTAAGAGACATCCTTTGGTGCGACGGGAGATCTGTTACCTTCACCCTTCTGAAGGCGGTCTAGGAGTACCTAACGTCGAGGTACGGCGCCATACTTTGCGTCTTACTTTCCTAGACCGGATGTGTTCACGGGACACAGCGACGGGAAGCGTCTGGAAAGAAGACGCTAGACAATCTTTCCCGTCGCTAAGAAGTGTGCATTTTGCAGATGGGGAGGCCCATCGGTTGCCCAGATGCGAATGCCCCTTCTATCGCGAGTGCCGGCATGCTTTGAAAGTTCTCTCTCAGCTGCAGACAGGTCTCTCTGACAGCCGGCCGTTGTCGAGTAGGGCATTATATCGATGTTTAGTGAGGGGGGCCGCTAGCGATGGTCTGATTGGCGAGCTCGGTGTGACGGAGGCGGAGGGTCGCTTGCTGTGGCCTTGGGCCTCCAGGATGAGGTGCCTCAATAATGACGAGGCTTCCCTCACCTGGCTGGTCATTCGGAATGCCCTCTGGGTCGGCAAGAAATTGTTTGCAGCGCAACAGGTCATTTCACCTGAGTGCGGTCGGTGCGGTGATTTGGAGGAGACTATTAGTCACACCTTCTTTCATTGCCCGGTCGTACGGCCGCTGTGCAAGCTTCTTGAAGGCTACATGGTCCGCATCCTCAATGGAAAGTTCTTCGTCCTGGAAGCCAGTTCTGTGTGCAGCAATGTGGTACCGAGGTTGAACAGACAGGAACATTATGTGTTTCTCTGCTTACTCGGCGTTATGCGTGTCGTGATTTGGACGACGAGAAAGAAGGAACTCTTTGAGGATGAGTCTTTTTCTTCTCAGACCCTGGTGGCATTTTTTAAACACCAAATTAAAGTCAAAATCCGGTCTGAGAGAAAAAGACTCTTCACTGGAGTTTGGCGAAAGGTGGGTGACTGTTGCGCGCTTGTGTCGCGTGGTAGGAGCCAACCTTATTTTCACCTTGGACATCCCAGGGACCTAAGAATATTGCGTTACTGGAAGGACGTGACCACCCAGCCCAGGTAAGTTAGAATTTTTTAGGCCATTTTGATTTAGTTTGTTCCTAATATAGTTAACTTAGCTAGAGTATGCAAGGTCATTGGTCCCCCCCTTTTTTTGTCCCCTTCTTTTGTTTTACTCTCCCTTCCCTTCCCCTCTGTTAGATGACAGGAATTGGAGTTCTCCAGGAGTGCGATGGAGGGCTTATGTTAATTCATATTTATTGTTTACTTATATTTTATACCATTTATTTATCTTATTTGATTATTTTTCCTCCTTCGACACTATTTTCGACTGGTTAACTCCTCTTTCTGCCATGTTTTAGTACGTGGGGGGGACCCCATACTAACCATCATAATGTATATATGTTTTGTTCATCTTTCGTTTTTTTAGGGGAGTTTTTAATAAATGTATATAGCGTTCGTTTAGTTTTTTAAATCGCTCCCCTCCCCCTCACTTTGTAAATATGGGATTAAGTTTAGAAGTCCATGGAGTAGTAGTGTTGTTTTGGTGATTGTTGTTTTTGGTGAATGCAGTATGATAGTGATATGTTTAATTGAGGTATTTTGGTGTTTTTTAATTTGGAGATATGTATTGGTCAGTGAATGAGTCTAGTTAAGTTAGAGATTAGGATAGTGTTGACCAGCCTTCCCCCCCATTTTTAGGCCTTGTGCCATATTTGTATTTTCCCATTTTTTTAAAAAATACAATAAATAATCTCTTCGACAAGCCAGACACGTTCGTGCGCGCTTCGAATGCCCAGGTACGTTACCTTCACAGTATGCCAAAATATAAAAAGCTACGAAATGGACCTATCAAACTACGAACTAAAACACTGGATTTGGACAAACTCCCAAAAGTGACTAACACGTTGTTAAAGCTTTAAAATACCAATGAGGACACACACACATATATATATATATATATATATATATATATATATACACATACCAAGAAACGATTGACGTATTTTTAAACATCTTGATAGGGGGAATCAACCATTTCAATTGTATTCAGTGAAAATTCCCTCACCCATTGAATGATTGTTCAACCCAGGAAATAAAGGGAAAAAAACAAAAAAAAAACGTCTTCGTCTCCTATCTGTTGCTATCTTCTTTCGTATAATTCATTTTGGCCCTTCTTGTTCAAGGAGTTACATCAACAAAACAACGTGGGGTAAAAATAGAATAACCTCAGAATGGAGTCAGATATCAAACGGCAACACAGCTTAGCCTGACCCCATAAAGACTTGTTTATTTTCATCACTCGATTCCCGTTCTCGGTCATAGGGTTGGAAGTTTTACTTTGGATCTAGTTCAGCATGGGGCTTGGTTATTAGGTTAGTCAAGCTATCTCAGAGTAATTCTATTAGTGTTTTGGGTTTGGTATGTATATTTCAACTTTGTTGTTGTTGTTGTTAAAGCTTTAAAATACCAAATGAGGACACACACATATATATATATATATATATACACACATACCAAGAAACGATTGACGTATTTTTAAACATCTTGATAGGGGGAATCAACCATTTCAATTGTATTCAGTGAAAATTCCCTCACCCATTGAATGATTGTTCAACCCAGGAAATAAAGGGAAAAAAACAAAAAAAAAACGTCTTCGTCTCCTATCTGTTGCTATCTTCTTTCGTATAATTCATTTTGGCCCTTCTTGTTCAAGGAGTTACATCAACAAAACAACGTGGGGTAAAAATAGAATAACCTCAGAATGGAGTCAGATATCAAACGGCAACACAGCTTAGCCTGACCCCATAAAGACTTGTTTATTTTCATCACTCGATTCCTGTTCTCGGTCATAGGGTTGGAAGTTTTACTTTGGATCTAGTTCAGCATGGGGCTTGGTTATCAGGTTAGTCAAGCTATCTCAGAGTAATTCTATTAGTGTTTTGGGTTTGGTATGTATATTTCAACTTTGTTTATTGTGTACCCTATCTTTATTTCGGTAGGAGGTTTGGGGGGGATGTTAAAATTGAGAATATCCGTGTTTGCTTTGTTATTTTTCTTAATGGATATTTTTTGGGTATCAGTGACACCTTGTTTGCAGAGGTTAGTTTTTGTTTCATCTAGAGTGCAGAAGGAGAGATTTGGACTTCTCACTACATCCTTTGATTTGTTCAGTTAGTTGTAGGGGTAGGTTTTTATTTTGAGGTTATAGAAATATTTTTGTTGAAGGTCTGGAAAGGTTTTCTTTGATACTTTTACTAGTAAGGTGTTGTTTATTAGTTTTTTGACAGATTTAGGTTTTATTAGAGAGAGCTGAATTTTTTCAATAATAAAGGAAGACAATTTAGTGATTGGGGTAGCCTCCATCGACTCCAGCACTAGAGATTTGGGGAGAAGGCTCTGATCAGAGTCATTCTCTGAGTCAGATTCTACATGTGAACTCATTAAGGTTTGAGACTTTTCGCTTGGTTTTTTTTTGTATCAATAGAGATTTTAAATGAGTACTCTGAATGTGCTTACCATCCACCACAGAAAGGAAAATAAAGGAAAATGTCAAGGAGGAAACCTATTCACCTCAGTAAATCAAGGCTACACATTCAGTATACTCACACTGAGAAAAGGGACCAAAAATTTGAGATCTATAGGTTTTCATTCCCAAAATGATTACTCAACAAGTGATAGAAGAGAAAACATATATCTTTCTTCAGCATGATTGACCCTATAACCATCGCTTTCTGATTTAGAAACTTACGAATTCTTTGCAAGCCTCCGAAAGCCAATTGTTCGGATAGGGCCTCTCTAATCGCTCGTTTGGTTTGGTTTCTTTATTTAATAGCATATCAACCTTTGTAGGTTATTTAATGTCAAAGCCATTCTCCTAGAAGACCAGTAGTAGTACTATTTAACCCATAGCTGGGAGGATAAGGGGGGTTCATACATTTCCCAAGGGTATTTGCCAGAAAGTGAACGTAATAGTGTGACTGGAGTACGAACTCGCTTACTACGATTCCGCAGTCCATCACTAACCATTACACCACGAGGACACCCGCCAATCACTCGTCAAGCCTAGTGAAAGAAGAGGGGGTGGATAGTATGCCTCATCAGTAACAGAAAGAAAAGAGTCCCTCGTAACTGAACATGTGGAATCAATTTCAAGCGTTGTTGCTGTATCGTCTTCTTGATAGAAGGTGGAGAGCCAAATTTCTAAGCTGAAAATAGCAGTTTTTTTTAGCTTCTTCCAATGAATTCCTTTTTGCCGGCAACAATCTTCTTTAGCAGTCCTACATCCAAGCTCGTCTCTTGTCGTGCGTCACCAAGACTCAAAACGCCTTCTTTTTTCCACCGGTGCATTCAGGCAGGACTTACATAATCATATCAAAATGCCACATCCAGGTCAATCGCTCAGTGTGGTAATTTACATGCGTGCTAGCGTGTAGGTAGTCATGACGTCAAATACGAGTTTCTCTCTCCCTGATCTCATTTTACACGCCAGACATATTCGTGCATGCTTTGAGCTGCCGCCTGCGTGATTTCTCTCATTACACCTAGTAAGGTCCAAAGTGGAGTATTGCTAATCATGAGGCCACTTAGGTACCAGGATCCCACCCTAGAACATCACGGGTTGGCACACACGACCAACAAGTGTCCTCATGGGGAGGGGGTTACCCCTCTACATATTTTACAGCCCCAGCCAACAGGGTAAAAGTTATGCTGATAACACCGAGTTCCTTAACTTTCTTGCCATCCATACCTATTGTCCATCGCTCCTGGCATGTCCTCTAGACATTATCTAGAGTTCACGCAGAGCTGATATAAGACTTTGTTGGTTTATCAACACTGGGACATCCATGTAAGAACATCTCTTATGAGTTTGTCCAAATTTCTTGTCATTTGGCCATATAACTGCTATTTTGTGGTGTGTTGTTTCAAGGATAATTCAAAACAGCACATAATATTCTTGTGTAGTTCCCATCTAGCTTTTTCTCAAGACATTTTGTTAGAGTCCTACTGGAGCATCTACATAGTAGTACTGACACAGCCATAGCTTGGAAGAGATATCAGATTTCCACACATCTCCAATGTAGGCTTGGAGGGTTTGATAATGTAAGATTTCATTCTTTAAAAAAAATCTTAAATATATATATATATAAAATACTAAATCTATTTAAAAAAAAAACCCCAAAAAAACAAGATTTTAATATTAAGTTAGTCAGAAAATAATGTCCAATTTTAGAATAAACTTAATCAATGAACTTTATTATAAATAAACTAGATTAATCAGTGTTTTAATCAATAAAAATAGAGTCACTGGACATCTATGCATCCCTGCAATAATTTTACAGGGTCAACTATACTTGTACGATAAAACTCTAAAGGTTTTGATGCTAAGAAATCTTTAAAAGTAGTTTCCTACTTCTCTTTTGGAACAATGTTTTTTGGCATAAAAATGTCTCCAGGTGCTTGAAAAAAATGATAGTTCGTGAGTGAGAAATCAAGAATGTAGTCAGTTGTCGAGAGTAGGCGTGAATGAAAATGTGAAACTGATTCCAGTATTCATTTTCAAAGCGGCCTCTGTCAATGTTTATCCAAAGTTGCCAGGCAGTTGGTCCAGAAGACTGCTATTTTGTTAACATACACGTCGCAGTAAAGACAATAACTTCCTTTGCTTTAAAGCACACTACCTTTATTTCCAAAATCATAAAAATGAAAAACAATTTTAGGGAGCACAAGGCCCCAAGCTTTTTGTGGGGGAGGGCAAGGAGAGCGGTCATGCTAAACTGTGAAATTAAGGGTCCCTAGCAAGCCATATTCGCCGACCCATTCATACAATACAATTCATTTTTCGTCAGGCACACCGCAACCACAAAAATGCCGCATTTACTCTATGAGCAAAACCCTACTTAAAAACCCCGGACGGAGAATGCATGATTTTTATTTACAAAATATGATATATATATATATATATATATATATATATATATATATATATATACACACAATTGATAAAAAAAAAGATCATAGGGATGGGAGAAAAAACCCTGAAAGAAAAAAAGATAGACAGATCGAAAGAAAAACCTGCACCCCTCTGTCTATAAGATGGAAGCAGACTGTTTTCCGGTCTCTGAGGGAACTGAAAACAAGCCGAAATTTCCTAATCGGGAGAGGAAACTAGGCTAATCGGATAAAAGAAACACAGAGTAGGTGCCGTGCGAGAAATTTACATGGGTTACAAAAATGAGAATATAATTACGAATTCCAAGATCTTCAGAAGAAAAATCAGGCTGGATCAGGGGTTGAGGAACAACAAAGAATGGGAGCAGGGGAGATTGTTATATTTTGACCTTTTGACCTGGCCAAAAATGCCATTCCAAGGTGATGCACCGGAAGGAAATGACACATTCTAATGGCAGTTATGAGAAGAAATCGCGTGGGCGGAAATTGGCTGATAAAATGGGACGAGCTAAAAAAATTCCCATGGTACACTCATAGACTGATGCACCGGAAGAGAGTGACCTCTGAACTGCATGACAGTTATTTCCGCTTGATGACGATAAAACATTCGATTTCAAAGATCGAGTGGACGTTGAACGATTATATAATTCAGTTGGGTTCGACGAGCCAGTGGAGTTGCCAGTAGAGTTCCAGACAGTTGGAGTGAGATGTGGTAGGGAAAGCCACACCCGACCGAGGGAGCCCTCGGGAACCCCGATGGAGTTTGGGGTCCAGAGAAGATGCTGATAAGATGCAGTAAAGAAAGCCAGCATCCAGCAGAGTGGGCTCTAGGCCTTTGGTTGAGCATCTGGAGAACAAGAAAGACACAACGTTGACGGCCATAAGTTTGGGGGTCAAAATATTGCAGTTATGTTCGATCTCCAGCTCCCTCTCATACGCAGCCCTTGAACAACCCTTTCGAACCCTTACAAATAAAGTGAGAGGTAAATAATTTGTTTAAAGAAGTTCTCCTGCGTCGTTTATTCTTGCGTTTTTATCATTGCGTGCATCTGTCGTTATCATTGCGTCGGTATGTATCCTGCATGAACATGTAGATGACCATATAACAAGATCTTGAGGCTAATAACTAGATGGCGGGAATAATGACTAACATCATACTACTAACTAAGGAATTAGGGAGACAAGCAATCAAACTTATCAGGAGTGGGGTCCCGAAGGACCCGGTCCGTAGAGGAGGGAAGGACGACTCCAACATGGCCCCCTTTCGTACGACCAGACTCGCTGCATGGACCCACCTTCTGTCAAATGTTATGCTGTCCAACTGTTTTCTATCGCATCTAATTTTGACCTTAAGCTAAAAATCAGATCATGATGAGAATAGTTTGCACCGTCATACAATCCCTTCTTTTGCGTCGTCTAAATCATCATTCTAGCTACAGTTAAGATTGTGAGAAACACCACATGCTTCTTACCTTGAAACTGAGGCAAAACGTTGCCGACAGCGTAACCAACGTTGAGCAGCACAAGCTGCTTGGGTTTGATGTGGGTTGTCTACTCTCCGACATGATCCCAAAATGGATGAACTCTCTCGCAGTAGAAGGCATGTTCAGCCATTTCTTCAAGGTTACTGCTGCAGCGAGAACAATTGGGCATGTATGCCAGACCCACTTTGTGATTCAAGCCGAAAAGGGGCAACATGTTCTGTGCCAGCCATCAGGTGAGCGAGAACTCGAAGTTGTTCAAAACGCCTGAACCTGCGAGCGAACTTCTTCAATTGACCAGCCGAGCCAATCCACAAGAGGATCCAAAGTGGATCCCACCACTAGTTCCTTATACAGTTCTTTTTGAAGCCAAGAAAGGTCACTGGACCCAGGAAGGTTGCAAAAGCCTTCACACCATTCGTTGACAAATGGTGCTTTGCCCTTCGGCTTATGTTGGCCTTCAGCTTTGGGGTTTGACTTAAAGTGAGGAAAAGTATCGCTCACCTTTCGCTTCCACAGTGTCCTTTGACAAGGATCAGCCCAAGTAAGCCAGTCTTTCAGCGAACCAGTGGTTCTCCAGATTAGGCATACCTACACCCACTTTACACAGACGTTGACAACAGACCTGTCTATGGACCACTGGCCTTCTGCCTTCCCAAAGTAGTCTGGAGAGGGATTGTTGAAGTCTAGCCGATGATTTTTAGGCAGAAGAACAAACAAACGGTAAAGGATCAAGGGGAAGATGTACATGGCGCACACTTTCTCTCTGCCCTTTAAAGACAACCACCTTCGAAACCAGGTACCCACCTGGGTATCTACCTTGGCCTGTACTTCCAACCAATCTCGCTCAAGCTGGAGGCCAAGCCCGAACCATGAGGATGCAGATAGGTCCATCACTCCAGCGGAATGCCACCCCTCCAAACACCTAGTTGCAGCAAACCTTCGCTCTTATCAAAGTTGATCTTGGCCCCTGCTATCTGCTCGTACCTCACGACTGCCTTCTTCATAGCCTTTATGTCCAAACAACGGGTCACAAAGACAGTGATATCATCAGCGTATGCGAACAACTTTGCTGAAAGAGGGCCAGCAAAAAAAAAAAAAAAATGTTGTGCAAAGCCGAACTTGCCTTCTCATCTCTAAGCCTGCGGAACAGGGGCTCCAAAGCAAGGACATAGAGAATAGGAGACGGAGGCAACCCTGCTGGACCGATCACTCGATCGCGAAAGCCTCCAAGCACTCCCTGTTCTCTTGCATCACTGTCTGTGGGTTGTAGTACATCATGCTAATCCATTTGTGGAACTCCGGTCTGAATCCGGCAGTTTTCAAAACAGTCGCCAAGAACTGATGGTCAACCCTATGAAAGGTCTTGGACTGAACCAAATTAATTAGCGAGACTTCAGTGCTGTCTTTTAACCTTTCTAGGACCTCATGCACCAAGTGCAAGTTGTCTTGGATTAATCTTCCCTTCACAGCGTAATTCTGCTCATGAACCAAAATCTTTAACTCAGTGTTAAGCAGAGTTATGGGCCTATAACTCCTATAGTTGTCTAAGTACTCCCAAAAATGCCTGTCACCTTTCTTCAGCAATATGATCACACATTTAAGGCTACCAGGGATAGCTCCCTGAGTGAACCAATTGTTGAACATATCCGTCAGAATAGACACAAACATGTGCGGCAGCCTCAAGTATACTTTGTAGGGTAAACCATCTAATCCTGGAGATTTGTTGAGGCCAACCTTTTTCAACACTTCATGGACTTTGCATTCAGTGATCAAACCCTCACAGCTAGCTGCTTCAGCCTGCTAAATAGCTATGAAACTCCTGAACCAGGAGGTCAGGATAGCGAGCAAAGCCATCAGAGAAGTGCGCCCAAAAGACCTCGTGCATCTCATGATTCGACTCGAGCATGTGTCTGTCTGGGGACTTGACAGATTCGATATACCAAAAAGGGAACCTTTGTACTTCTTCTTCGCATGCAAACGCTTTGCATAGGCACTGCCATGTTCAATACCACAAATGATTAATAATAGAGGGGTTCCCCTAATGCCTGGTCTACCCCTCCTAAAGCAGCGGTCAATATCAATGAGCTTCTCCAGCGGGCAAGGGCTATTTCTCAGCAAGTCAGGGATAATGGTCTTTTGTTCAATTTCGAGGAGCTTCAAAGCGACCAACAGAAAAAAAAACCGTGTCTGTCTTTGCGGTTGGACAAAAAAACAAAAAAATTGTCAAATCTACAAAAGACTCAGCTTCCTATCCGCTTGCAAGCCTGGGCATAAAGGTGCTAGCAATCATTACTGGTACCTCTTACATCTTTTGGGACATTTTGCTACCTTCTATTGAGGATGCAGTCACCCTAACGCGAAGAACCCTGGAGACCAAAGACCAATGAAAATCATGCAGATTGATTATTTGGGGCAATGAAGGACCACATTAAGAATTTTCGAGGTGCCTAGTTATCTTCTTGATGAGAATTTAGCCGCATACTTGTTACAGTATGGTGAGATCGCATCAGCCACCCGCGACAGTATTCAAAGGGAGTGGAGATTTGATCTTATGATTGATGTCAAAACCTACTCCCTCCCCAACTGGTTGGACTTGGAAGGGGACAGGCTTTTGGTAATCATAACAGACAGAAAGCCAACCTATTGGCATTGCGGAGAGACTTTTCTGCAATTTACGGAGAGACTTTTCTGCAATTTACGGAGAGACTTTTCTGCAATTTGCGGAGAGACTTTTCTGCAATTTGCCTGGGGAAGAAGGTCCAATTGAAAACGTCAGACAGTTCCTTACAATCCACCATGGTGAAAGGCAAACCTACCACCAGGACATCAGTGTCTGTTCCTGTTGGGGATAAGCCTGTTTCCCACCCCCGCTCCCTCTGAGACGGCTCCAGACAACCCAGAGAAGTCAAAGGGGAAGGAGTGGCTGACGGTAGGTAAGTGTGGTAGGTAGGTCCATCCAGAAGGCACCCAGTCTCAAAGGGTTTCTCAGGTTGACACTAACACTTTGGAGTCCCCAAACACCTATGCAACAAAACCTTTCCCTTGAAAGCAATATCAAAAGAAACAAATCTATCCTCAAAATCTCACAGAAAATTAGTTAGACCCCCTAAATCTAAAGTCACATCTCCATTTCATACTCGAGTTAAACCCACCCATTCTCACTCCAGAACCAGATGCCCTATTTTCTCCCAATCCAAGAGCATTACAGCCACCAAGCACTCCACCGAGCCAGAACATGCCATCACCAAATTGGATAGTCCTGAAACCCAAAATGACCACTTGTCTCCCCCTCTCAACCCATCTCAGTAACGCCAGCTCCAGCCAAGTCATCAACATCAGCAACAACTACCCCCCCGCCAAAAAAAAAGACAACGAAGCCAATGAATCAACAGTTCTAGGGACGAGTTGCTAAAACAAAAGAAAAGGTCTCACCCAAATGTAATAAGGGAGAAGCCATTAGTAGGGTTGACGAGAGTACCCTGGAGTGGCATGTAAATGTCCAGCCTCAAACTTTGAAAGACTTAAGGGTCTTCCACAACCTAAAAGAAATTGATGGCAACGATGTGGATAACCCTAAAAATTTCCCAAATGCTCATGTCATCTCTGTAATACAAATGGGCCAAGTGTCTGAGGGAGTTATAGGAATGCTCGGTGAAGCCAAACAGGCCCTCAGCCCACGTGTACATTTCATAGATCATGAAAAGAATGCTAACTCTGTTGTGGGAAGGGTCCCAATTTCTATTCACCCCTCCCTGTATAGGGCTTGTAAATAAGCTTTCCTGCAAGATATTGGGTGGGGATTTCACTTGTACGGCACCATTGACAAAGAGATGGGCATGGGTTCCATAAGCCAGGCCAACGGTGTCCTGATGACAGCCATGTTTTGACCCAGCACTCAACCCCTGTATTAGTCATGATGGATTTAAGACTGGCTAGTTTAAATGGCCAAGGTCGGATTCTAAAAGATACCAATTACTTTTAAACCTGATCAATTTAGATCAGTCCAAGGCCTTTGATAGGGTTGACCACGGTTTTCTGGAGGCTGTTCTGTCTGCAGCTGGTTTTGGGCTTCACTTTTGCTGCTGGATTCGCCTTCTCTATGCGTCCCCTGGAGTGATGGTGGAAGTGAATGGGGTAAGATCAAAGCCCTTCACTTTGACTTGATTGATTCGTCAAGGTTGTCCGTTTTTGCCCATGCTGTACATCCTTGTGCTGGAACTTTTCCGGTGTAGGTTGAGGGCGAACCCAGTTCTACATGGCTTCATGTTACCTGGCTCCATTGAGGAAGCCAGGTACACCACATATGGTGACAATGTCAGCATGCTTGTAACGAGCAATGTTGAGGTGGTTGAGGTGAGCAAAGAAATCGGAAGGTATGAAGTCGTGACAGGGGCCAAGATTAACCACGAAAAGTCTGTCAGTTTGCGGTTGGCCTGGTGGAAGGGCTGTGTTCTTCTCGGCCACTTCAGTGAGACAGACAGGCCGTCCAAGATACTCAGCATCCGGTTCAGCCCTGATCTACAGCTGGAGAAGAAATGGTCGGAAGCACTGGAAAAGGTTGTAGCCATGACCGCACTCTGGCTACAGAGGAGGCTTTCCCTAAAGGGCTAAGCTAAGATGCACGGCTCACACATCTACCCCCAGGTCCTTTACTGTCTTTCAGTATTTCCAATCCCATACACCATCCGATTCAATTTGGAAAGGACCCTGTTCCAGTTTATCTGGGCTAAACAGGCTCCTTTGGTGCAGCAGGATATCTGTTAGCTTCACCCGTCCAAATGCAGCCTAGGAGTGCCGAATGTCAAGACGCAATGCCAATTTTGCATCTCAGCTTTCAGGGTCAGATATTTTCACTAGACAACAGGACTGGTGCCAACTGGAAGGAAAATGCTAGACTATCCTTCCTGTCATTGAGAAGTGTGCATGCAGCTGATGGGGAGACTCATTGCTTGCCCAGAAATGAGTGCCCCTTATATCGCAAGTGTCAGCATGCCCTAAAAGTTCTCTCTTGATTGCAGACAGGCCTCTCCGACAGCTGGTCGTTGTCCCATAGGGAGTTATATTGTGTGTTAGTCAGGTGGGGGGGGGGCATGTACTTGACTTGATCTGCGAGCTTGTTGTGATAAGGGAGGAGGTTTCTCAACAATGATGAGGCTTCCCTCACCTGGCTGACTATTTGGAGTGCCCTCTGGGTTGTCAAGAAGTTGTTTGCAGTGCAAATGGCAATTTCACCAGAGTGCATCCAATGTGATGATCTGGAGGAGTCGATCAAGCATGCCTTCTTTCACTGCATAGTCGTGCGGCCGCTGTGCAAACTCCTTGAAGGCTACATGGTTCACATCATGAATAAAGGTTTTTCGTCCTGGAAGTCAGTTTTGGTTGCAGCAATGTGGTGCCGTCGTTGAACAGGCTGGCACACTATGTATTTCTCTGCTTACTTGGCATTTTGAGTCGTGACTTGGATGACATGATAGAAGGAAGTCCATGAAGGAGTCTTTTTTTCCTCAGAAACTGCTTGCTTTTTATAAGTACCAAATCAAGTTCTGGTCTGAGAGAAAGAGACTCTCTTCACTGGTGTTAGGTGAAAGGTGGGTGGTTGTTGCATGTTTGTCTCACATGGTAGGAGCCAGTATTATTTTCACTGTTGACATTTTAGGGTTCTAAAAAATTTTGAGTACAATGGAAAGACATAACAGCCCAGCCCAGGTAGGTCAAACTAGTTTGTTTTGGCTTATTTTTGTCTGTCTAGTTTAACTTAGCTAGACTATGTTAGCTCATGGCCCATTTTATTTTTTTAGTTCCCTCTTTTTATTTCTTCTTCCCTTCCCTGATTAGAGGACAGAATTACAAGTTCTCCAGATATGTGTGGGATCCCAATGTTTTTTTGTTTTTTTTACCACTGCTTTTCAACCGGTTAACTAGCCTTTCTGCCATTATTAGTTTGTGAGGTGTGAGTGTGTGGAGGGGCTTACTAACTCTCATCCTTTGTTTTTGTGTATATTTCATCTATTTTTCGATTAAGGATTTTATCTTTGTAAATATGTATTTTTTCTTTTCACCCTCTCTCCCTCATCATTTTGTATATTTGGGTTTAGGTTAGATCTTCCGTGAGTATTAGACTTGTTGTAGTGACTGTAGTATGTTAGTGTCTTTCATTGCAGTATTGTGGTGTTTTTTTTTTAATTTGGAGATATGTATTGTTCAGTGAATGAGTCTAGTTAGGTTAAAAATTAGGATAGTGATGACAGCCTTCCCTCCATTTTTGGCCTTGTGACACATTTGTACCATCATACAATAAATAATTCATAAAGAAACTTGATATGCCAAAGAGATGCATTTTGCAGGAGATAAGTCATCACATTCATTACAGAGAATATTATATATGTATACTTTAGTGTTATGCTCATATCTATTGCAACACAAAAAATAGGATAAATTTATGGTCAGCTTATGGAATTTAAAATTGTATCCATAGGGAAAGTTTTCAGATAGTTGCACATACTTACTACTGCTTGAAAGCAGAATATTTCTTTGCTGTTGAAAATTTAAAGTATAAGCATTTTGTCAATGGGGGAACATAATAACATTATAAATTCAATTTAAGAAAATGAAAACTTAATTTTCACAGGTCAGCTGATCACAATAGTTTTTTTTTCTTTCTTCCCTTATAATTTGTTGATTAACATTTTTTAAATGTCAAAATGATTCAAATTTAATAAGGCTTTCAAAACTTAAAGCAACATGATGTTATACAATGATATACATCAAAGGCCAAAAAAAGAAAGGCATGCTCTCAAATAAAATAAACAGAAACTTACCTTTGTTTAGCCAACTCTCGTTCATGCATACAGGCATCTTCCTTTTCTTTGGCTAACTGACTTCGAAGATCTTCCATCAATTTGACATATCGTTGGGCAGCTTTCTCATCAGCTTCTAACAATTCTGCTTCATGAATTTGTTTGAACTTGCGAAGTTCACTTTTGTGTTTGGCAATCAAACGCTGGATCTCTGGTTCCAATCCTTTCACAGTCATTTCCTTAAATTCAAGACAGAAAATTATCATATATAATTTTTTTTCTTTTTTAATGAATTATACAAATTCATTAACTTAAAATGGTCATAACTTTTGGATTTTATTTTTTTAATTCTAAAATTATATCCATTCTGTATAAGAAAATTAAGATAGCATTATGTTTTATTATATGCCTATAACAAGTAAATATAAACCCTTTAAAATATTCTCACAACTAACCATATAAGCAAAATAAAAACTTTCATTCCATTCAGTTTGAAGATGGACAAAGAGAAGACACTTTTATATGATTGCCAAATGTTGTATTAATAGTTAAAATGTTCTTCCATATTGAAGTGTGTTTTTGCTGCAACCTTTTGCTTTTATTCCCTCTTCTACAAGCCTGTTTGGAAGAGAGAGCATATATATATATATATATATATATATATATATATATATATATATATATATATATATATAAACACACACATACACAAAAGCATCAAATTAGGGAAGAAATTTACAAAAACAAGAAAAACAGCATAAATAAGTATGTGAGATAAAAAAGAAACTTAGATTACGATAAAAAGGCACAATTTGACTTATACTAGGTTAAAATTTAGTTTTAAAAGTATCAGCATGAACCCCAATTGTTTTTTTTTTACATGCTGGAATATCATCTTACTTGGAAGAGTTTCAGTTTTGTTTAACGGCATATCAACTTCTGTGGGTCATTTAATGCCAGAAGGGTTAAATTGGTTTTGTTTTTTGTGCATGTTTTAGGATTTAGGGTATAAGTTTTGGTTATGTTTTATAATTTGCTAGATTTTGACAAAGAGGTTGGTTTCTTTTAGAAAGCTTAAGATTTCCTCTGGTTCGGAGTTTTTGAAGAGGTTCTTTAAATTGTTTGTTTGGTAATGTTTTGGGTGAATTCGTCTAAACCTGTCACAGTTTATGAGAATGCGTTTGACTGTGAGAGGTACTTGGCATGTTGAACATACTAAGGTGGGGTCTTCCCCCTTTTAAGAGGTGTGAATGAGTAATGTGGGTGTGACCAATACGAAGTTTGGAGATTATCACTTCTTTTCTATTTCTTCTGGAGCCATTCACTCATGGTATCTTGAATATGATGGAGCTTGTTCTGTTTGATCATCCCAAGATTTTTGCCATTTCTTGAGTATAAAATTGTTAGTGAGTAGTTTTAGGTTGGTGTATGGAAGTTTTGTATTGGATATATGTGTCTGGAGTGCATTTTTTGCAGCTTTGTCTACTCTTTCATTTCCCTGTATACCAATGTGGCTAGGTATACAAGTAAGAATGATGCTATTATTTTTAGAAAGACTGTTCATTTTATCTAGTAGTCTTGTGATGAGAGGAGTTGATGAATCTTTGCTCTGTAGGGCTTGGAAAACTGATTTGGAGTCTGAATAGATGATAAATTTTGAGGATTTGTGATTTGCTATAATATTCATGGCTAGGTTAAGAGCTATAGCTTCTGCACTATAGATTAATGATTCATTTGGGAGACGTTTTAACAGTTCTTGGTTTTGGAAGACAGCAGCACAACCAACTTTCATTCCGTTTGGATCCGTCTGTATAGATGTGGTGGTGGTCTGGGAAGTTGTTTTGGATATTGAGGAGGTTCTCTTGGAAAGTGATGGGGTGTGTTTTGCTAGCTTTATTATTGGTTGGTTTATGGTCCATGGTGCTGTTTTGGGGAGGATTGTATTATGTAATATTTTGGGATTAATGTTGATTTCATTTAGGAGGGTTTGAATTCTTAGATTAAAAGGTTTAATGGCCTTTTCTTTATTTTCGAAAAGTTTTTTTATGTTATTTCTATGATGCAGTTATAGGCAGGGTTTTGGGGGCATGAAATGGGTTTAATATAGCATTAGAGTACAAGTTTATATCTTCTCAAGGAAAGTGGGGGTTCATTGGCTTCTATGTATAAGCTTTCAATTGGAGAGATAGTGAAGGCTCCAAGAGCTATACGGAGTCCAGGAGATAGATAGGTTTGAGTTCTCTGAGATAGGATTTTCTGGCTGCTCCATATATGAAGCGTAAGTTTTGATCATATTAGACATCTGTATAGTTTGGTAAGTTGTTTTTTTTTTTATCAGCACTCCAGTCTGTGTGGGCTATGGTTCTCAGGAGTTGGATAGTTTGGTTGCATTTGATCCTCATTTGTTTAATGTGGAGGATAAAGACTAGTTTTGGGTCAAGAGTAATGCCTAAGAATTTATATTACTGGGTTATGGGTATTTCAGAGCCATTTCAAGTTAAGGTGGATTGATTATGCATTTTATGGATTTGGCAGAAATGCATGCATTTGATTTTATTGCTAGAGATTTTAAAACCATTTTTCATGGTCCATTTTAATATCTTGTTGATGCATTGTTGCATTTTTCTTTCTATGATCACCATGTTTTTAGAACTGTAACAAATGAGGAAGTCATCGACATTTAATGATCCGTTGATTTCTGAGAGAAGGCAGGTTGTTATTTTATTCATTTTAATCATGAATATGATCACAGATAGGATACTACCCTGAGATACACCTATTTCTTGTTGTTTTGGATCGGAGAGTGTATCATTTATTCATGTTTGGAAGAACTAATCTTCTAGAAAGTGTTTTATGAAGATGGGGAGTCTGCCTAGTAGGCCAAGATCTTTGAGTATGCCATATAGCCAGGTTGTAGGCTTTTTCTAGGTTAATGAAGACTGCAAACAGATGTTCTTTTTTGATGAATGCTTATCTGATTAAAGTTTCTATATGGACTATTTGGTCTATGGTAATTCTTTTGGCTTTGAAGTTTGTAGGTTTGAAAGGAGGTTATTGGATTCAAGGAACTGTGTTAGTCTTACATTGATCATCCTTTCAAGGGTTTTGCAGGTGCAGCTTGTTAAAGCTATGGGTCTATAACTGGTAGGGTTTGTGGTATCTTTTTGTTTTTTGAGGATAGGGATGCTTATGGCTTGCTTCCTTATAGTAAGAATGTAGCCAGAGATCCAGATATTGTTGTATATATCAAGAAGACATTTTAGAGATATTGTTGGGAGTTTTTTGAAGAGGGTGTAGTGAATTTTATCTGGACCAGGGGCTGAGTTGTTAGATTTGGATATTGAGTTTTTATCTATTGTTATTTTCTTTATAAAGTCCCCAAATTTTTTTGGATTTGTAAGAATTTATCTTCAAAGTGAAGATTCTCAAGGAAGATCTTTTAGCTTCTTTGATATGTCAGATTTTTGTCCCTCGTTTGTATTTGTTTAGATTTTCTGATGAGGGGACTTGTCTTGAATTTCCTCAGAGTTGCTTGACATTCTCTTATCATGTTTTTATACTCTTCTGTGAACCATGGTTTATTGTGTTTTGGAGATAGTTTTATTTGCTATGCTAATGAGGGTGTTGGTAAAATGTTTTATGGGTTCTTCTTGATTTGTATTTGACACTGGGATTAGTGTGGTAAGGTATAGTTTTTTATAGGATTGCCAGTTTGCTTTTTTGAAATTCCATCGTGGGGTTTTTATTTGGGGTTCTGAGTTTTTTTATTATGGAGTTTTCCATTATTATTCGGTAGTGGTCACTGTTGCAGGGGTCTTCGTATACTAACCAGTTATAATGTGTAAAGATTGATGGGTCACTGAGGGTTATGTCTATGGCAGAAAATGAACCCAAGGATGGGTTAAGGTGGGTCTGAGAGTTCTGATTGTGGAGGCATAAATTATTGCTATTGAGGATTTTTTCAAGGATCTGGCCTCTTTTGTTTGTTCTTTTACTATATGTTTATATATACATATACAGAGTGATTTTGTTTGCAGTTTGCACATTTTGGGGCTGTTGACAGTCTATATGGTTTCTAGTTTCTCCGCAGTTCTTACATGTTGGAAGTCTGGCACACTTTTCTTTGTGATGCCCAAATTTTTGGCAATTGTGGCATCGCAGTGGGTTTAGAATATAAGTTTCAACTTTTGTTATTAAGTATCCTATTTTTATTTCAGTAGGTGGTTTGGAGTGTTAAAATTTAGAATGTAGGTGTTTGTTGAGATTATTTGATCATTTATCTTGATAGATATACATTTGGCATCAGTTTCACTTTCTCTGTGTAGGTTACTTTTTACTTCGTTTAAAGTGCAGAGGGAGAGATATGGGCTTCTCACTACACTCTTTGATGAGTTCAGGGAGTTGTGGGAGTAACCTTTAATTTTTAGGTTGTGAAAGTATCTCTGATCTAGTAGTAGGTCTGAAAAAGTTTTTTTGCCACTTCGACCAGCAGGGTATTGTTGATTAAATTTTTTTACAGATTCTGGTTTTATTAAACTGCTAAGGGTTTTTTCAGTTATGAAGGAAGACAACTTTGTGATTGGGGTATCCTCTGTTGACTCCAGGACTATAAATTTGGGGAAAAGAGTCTGGTCAGAGTCATTGTCTGAGTCAGACTCTGCATGCAGATGCTTTAATCTTGGAGTTCTTTTGCTTGGGTTTTGATTTTTTTTTTTGTATCCATCGAGATTTTTGCTGAGTTCACTGACTGTGCTCCCCACCCATCACGGAGCCCTATAATGGGAAATGTCAAGAGGGGAACCCATTCAGTATACTCACATTGAAGAAAGGGACTAGCAATTTGGGATCTCTAGGTTCTCATTCCCAAGTTTATTACTCACCTAGAGATAAAGGGGGGAAACATAGGTCTTTCTTCTGCATTATTGACCCTACAACAGCGATTTCTACTTTAGAGACCTATAAAAGTCTTTTGCAGGCCTCCAGAAGAGGGCTTGACATGACCAGCCGATTGATTGGATCTGGCCTCCCCAACCGCCCAGCTAGCCCAGTAAGAGCCAAAGTGGAGTGTTGCTAATCATATGGCCACATAGGCAACTGGGTCACAGACTGCTCAGCTACCAGGATCCTGTCCTAAAGCATCACGGGTCGCCACCCACGGTCAACCAGTGTCCTCTACTGAGGTGCAGTCAGTGTATTCAACAACCCCAACTGACAGGATGGATTAGTTATTTGTTTGTACATAGTGGTTTTGAGTACCGCTATCTATCACCAATGATTCAATTGGACATTGGTCGCTTGTTTGCTCACAGTTGAATGATCAAACAGTTCTATTTCAAGCAATTCAATTTTGCAGAAGTCATTTGTTTGTACAAATTTGAGAAGTCAAACCATTCTATTTGACCCATAGATAGATTGCATTTAATATAGCACAAATACCTTTAGGAAAGGTATGAATCCAATTAATCTCCCTCCAGCTATGGGTAAATAGTAGGGCAGACTGGGTTCTTCAGCTTTGGTGAGGCAACTAGTCTAGAAGGAAAACTCTGAATTCAAACCTGTCAAACTCCACTTAAAAATTGACCTTGTGTCATATCCTGCCCAAGCGGAGGGGTTCATAAATATGGATAGGACCCTGTCAGGTGCAACCACTCCGAACCCAAGTGGACCTGGGAGTGATAGCAATGGAAGGGTACTCTGCATTCCCTAAAGTATTACTGAAGCCTTGCCATCAGATTGTTTATTGTTATATCCAGGACACTTGTTGCAGTAATGCAGTCAGCATATTCTACAGCCCCAGTTGACACAGTGATTACTTGGAAGAATACCAGGTCATATGTGTGACATGAGCATAGATGACAATCAACTAACCTCTTCTGTAATAATATATAGCCACTATAGATGAGAAAAAGACAGCAACCAAAGATTTCCATTAAACTTTGTCGGGGAACTCCACGCTATCAGTCTGACTTGATTGATTATGTTCAAATTATATCAAATTTTTCAATAAGCAGTGTAGCAGTTATTAGTTGTTGGTGGATCAAAGTCAATTACGAGGCAGTTAGGACTAGTAGGCAATTGTAGACAGAAGGAAATGGACTCCGTGATTTCTTTTCTTGAAGAAAAGATCCACATTTTGCTTTTTCCTGAGCCAAAAATTTTACTAAATAAGAGAAATGAACTAATAGCCAGGTGTAGACATAGGGCCAAATTTAAACTATAAATAATTAAACAAGTAAAATTTTTTTATAAAGCATAAATTTATTTGAGAATTAGAGTTAATTTGAGATTAAATATAATAAATTGTTAGATAGAAAATTATGAAAAAGCATATATTATATATGTACTACGCATAAAAAATGTAACTGATTGATGCCTTCTAAATATTTTTGAAATTTTTGAAATTTTAAAATATTTAAGTAAATTAAATATTTGTTTTTGTTTTAATATATGAATTACTGTATGTTTACGTGAAATTATTAATTAAAATTTAAATCTAATTAGAAATATCTGTAATTTAAGTCTATATGTAAAATTAATTTTTAAAAAAATTGTTTTAAAATAAATTTACTACATTACCAACCGAAAATTTAAATTTAAAACGGAAGTGGGCTTAATGAAGAGATAACTCTTCACCCCTCTTCTATCTCCTCCCACCCTTCTATCCCCTCTAACTCTCATGTGTCTACTCTAGTTTTTTTTATCTAATTGATCTGATGAAGTCCTGTTAATTTTTTTTCGTGTTTTTGAAAATTTCAAATATGCATAACAGGATGGAAATAAATTTATAATCCTTTGTGATTGGTTTCATTGTTTTTTCTTAAAGAAATATTATACATATACATATATATATATACATATATATATACATATATATATATATACATATATATACATACATATAAATATATATATATACATACATATAAATATATACATATATATATACATACATATATATATACATACATATATATATACATACATACATATATATAAATATATATATATATATATATATATATATATACATATATATAAATATATACATATATATATACATACATATATATATACATACATATATATATATATATATATATATATATATATAACATATATATATATACATACATATATATATATATACATACATATATATATATATATACATATATATATATACATATATATACA